>JAHKKF010508716.1:0-23632 GCA_019740295.1 Labeo calbasu
AATCAATCATTTTGACCCATACAATGTATTTTTGGCTATTGCTACAAATATACCCCAGCGACTTAAGACTGGTTTTGTGGTCCAGGGTCACATATATGCAATAAAGTCAATATTATTACTCGATGTATAATTTAATCATGACGATAAAATTCTCAGTGCCTTTTGCGTCAGCATTATGACGCCAAGGGTTTCTTAGTTAAAGCAATAAAGGACCCTACATGTCAAAAAATGACGCTAAAAAGGTACCCTGTGTGTCAGAAAGTGACGCCAAAGGGTCCTGACCAAGCATCAATATGTGACGAGTTGGGAGTGAGAACGTGTTGTCAAACTTGGCAGAAAACATTAAAATACGCTATGAATCTATTTGTCATCACACTGGTTTGCATCTGACATTTGTTAAGAAAAATAATGCAGGAGTGACACATTATTTTGGGGGAAAAAAGGGCTTTTTACTTATCCTCATGTTGTTCCAAAGACTTTTTGAAACATTGATTTCTGAGAAAACCTATTAAAACTAATCCACTTCAATTGAGCAGTTTAATCCGATAAATAGAGCACATCAAAAATGCTCAACAGCGAATCAACCTCTCTTTCTTGACATGCAAGAACAAACCTCATTAGTTCTTGCAGAAGATTCAAAGTTAAAGAAAAAACCTCACTGGTCAAGCAAGCAAGTTTGAGGCTTTGCTCAGTGTTTCTGCATTGATCAGTGTTTATTTGTTAATAAAAGCAAAAATTAAATCTTTTTCATATACAGCGATTGTGTTCAAAAAGGTTTGATTAAACCGCTGGATTAACTTTTTTCTGTAATATCATTGTTTTTGTGGAATGGACTTTCAGTGAAGGTTTTTGACCTGGATCTCATGACAAAAACGTACCTGTGAGAACTTTTTCACGAAACGTGAAATTCGTACCAATAAGTACGTATCACTGCAGTTTCCAACAGAAATGTCCACTGAGTGGCGCTAAAAGAGTGCCCCAGAACAGATGAATGTACATATGGTACTTTTTGTATAACGTTTGTTTTGTACGCATCACTGCAGTTCTGACTTAAAATGTTCGTTGAGTGTCACTATAATGCTAATGTTAATGATCCGTGACATTTTTAAATAACGTATATGCACTACACCTGACCCTACCCGATAGTATGAACAAAAGCGAATATGATGTAAAAACACAATCGCAAGCATGCCGTTTTAGCTTTCAGCTCTTTCATTGTGAGCCATGTTTTTCGCAGGATTCGTACCCAAGGATTCCGCATCCAGTTCCATGCCGGCTGAGCTACCAAGCAAGCTTGTTTCGTCCTTTGCTGTGCCCATTTTTGACCCCCTGCCAAATTGTTACCCCTTCTCATTGAAATCACTACATGATTGCCTAGGGGGTAGTAATCTTGCAAGGATCGGAATTCGGCACAACACTGGAAAGTGAAACATATGGAGCTGTAATCATAACTGTGTACGAAAATGATTACAAGTGCTCGCTTTTTTACTGCCTCTAGTGTTCATTTCTGTCGGAAACTGCAGTGATACATACTTATTGGTACATATTTTGCGTCTTGCGAAAAGTTCCCACAGGTACGTTTTCATCATGAGATCAGAGGTTTTTTAAGATGAACAAAAGTCTTATATGTTTGTTAATATTTGGATAGAAATGGTCCGTTTTTTCATGTAAATTCAATTTTATGGAAAAAAGGAAAATATTAATTTCCAATAGTCAGCTCCTGATAATCATTTTAAAAGGTATGGCTGAAATACTCAGTTTTGTAAATCAGAAATCACTTTTTGTTTCATATACAGCCACAGCTGTTATTCAATAATGACATTATGATTTTGCAGTTGTACTTATGTATTTTGTGAGTGATAAATCAGTATTTGTTTTTTTTTTTCAATTACTTCATGCGTTCATTCAGTGGCTATGTTGGTGGTGTTCAGTGACCACTGGGATGAGAAACTGAATTTTTTGCACCACCCTCCACATTGGTGCAGACAGCGTGGCTGTCTGGATCTCTTTACTGCAGACACGATGATCCCCCACAGCCATGCAACCCAGCGGGCTCTTCTACGGCAGCAGCGGCTTTGCAGGAAAAGGAGGGGAACGGGTTTGTCAGGGTGACATATTTTTCGTGACAGGCTCCCTGGCATAGTCGCAAGGCTGCAGGCCCAGTCAGACTTCCTGTGGGGCATGCAGGGTGAGAGAGGTAAACCTCTCCCAAGGAGCTGTGATAGGTCCCAGCACCTTAGAAATGTCCTGTGATACAGACACGCGAGCAGACAGATGTTGTACTGCCTACAGTAAAGGAGGGGATTCCTTTTAGTGTTTTGAATCTTTGATAAATAAGTATTCTTTGATCCATGATCCACTTCTGGATAAGTTTCTGCAGGTTACTATAGGTCAGCCGATGACATCAAGTGATTATCTTTTTGTGAGTTATAGAATTATTCATTCAACCGAGTTTTTAATACGGAGTTATGAGAGTCAGTGTAGGAAGGATTCTAAAAGTATCACAGATCACATACGTGTATACACACTAGCTCACAGCCTCTCCCATGATCCAGTGCTGCTGTACTGCAAGGTTTGGGTTTTATGTTGCCCTTTATATTTGTACTTATTATTTAGTCTTCATATTAAAGGAATAGTTCAACTACAAGTTAATATTTGGCAAAATGTACTCACCCTCAGGCCATCCAAGATATGCATGAGTTTCATAATTTAGCATTACATCATTTATTCAACAATGGGTTATCTGCAGTGAATAGGTGTTCGTCAGAATGAATTCCAACAACTGATACGAACAAAAAAGTAATCCACAAGTAATCAATGTGACTCAAGTCTATCAATTAACTTCATGAAAATCTGTTTCAATTTCATTTTAACTTTAAAGGAGAACTCCACTTCCAAAACAACAATTTACAAATAATTTTCTCACCCCTTGTCATCCAAGATGTTCTTCTCTTTCTGTCTTCAGTCGTGAAGAAATTATGGTTTTTGAGGAAAGCATTTCAGGATTTTTCTTCATAAAATGGACTTCATTGCTGCCCCAATTTTGAACTTCCAAAATGTAGTTTCAATGCAGCTTCAAAAGGCTCTAAACAATCACAGCCAAGGAAGAAGGGTCTTATATTTATAATTTTTTCGAAAATAGCACAGGCTCTGGGATGTGCGTCCATGACACCATGAATTGCATCTAAGTTCATCGTCTGTGTACTCAAAAAGGTAGAGTATGGCGAAAAACTCCATCTCTTTTTCTCATACAACTTCAGAATCATCTGACATCGTTGTACCTTTTTGTTTGTAAACAGCGTTTGACTTACTTGCACTTTCTTAGTCTTTGCACATTCACTTTGTAAACACTGGGCCTGCGTTCCGTGAGACCTTTCAATGTGATTCAGTAGTACGTAGTGTCGTTGACGCGCATCCCAGAGCCTGTGCACCAGTGAAGTCCATTATATGGAGAAAAATCATGAAATGCTTTCCTCAAAAACCATAATTTCTTCACGACTGAAGACAGAATGACATGAACATCTTGGATGATAAGGGGGTAAATTTTTTTTGTAAATTGTTGTTCTGAAAGTAGAGTTCTTCTTTTAACCATCATTTCTGACCAAAAATACCAGTCCATAATCCATAATAATGCTTCCTGCAGTGAAAAAGCCAACCACCTATGGCCCTCTCGATAACAACTGTTTTGACCTGTGCATATTTCTCTCCTGATTCAGACGAGATGACTTTTTCACTGGAGAAAGAAATATTATGGATAGAGCAGTGGTTCTCAACTCCAGTCCTGGGGCCTACTGCTCTGCACATTTTACATGTCTTCCTTATTTAACGCACCAAGAGAAACATACAGTACAAAATGTGCATAGCAGTGGATTCCCAGTGAGAGGACTCTTATTTTAGCCAGAAGCAATTGTTTACAGTTAAAAATGTTTTAATGGTGAATTTGTTTATTAAAAACACACAGCTTTTTACTTCACTAAACATTAATCGATTTACTGGAGTTGTGTGGATTAATGTAAATGTGCACTTTAAGTAAAAATTCCATTTTTGGGAATTCACAGCAGACAAGATGGGCTTTTAATAAAACTCGAAAAGATTTTTTAAATTGTTGCTGCATGACTAAAAGAAAATTGCTAGAGTCCTATGGCATTCCCTTTTGCCCAAAAAAAATTAACATCCATGTACTGCACTTTTGATTTTGGTGCCAAGCCTGTCAGTCCAATTGTCTGGGGGTGGAAGTTAAAAAAAACCCCTAAGTTTGATCTGTAGTTTCAACAAAATCCACTGTCAAAAGTCCATTGGATGATGCAAATGATGTGGAACACAGAGAATGAGTAAACTTTGTTAATTTATATGTACTTCCAACATTGTAACTGTACAAGCTGTTTAATCAACTAGTGATACTAGTGATACACCAAATCATTTTTTTACTGAAACTCAGAAACCAAATATATATATATTTTTTTAATTTAGCAGAAAAGCTGAACAATATCAATGTTGTGTTCTCAGGTAATAAATTACACCAGTCAGATATTTGACAGTGATCCACCTCTTAAAATTTTTTATCAAGGTTCATACAAGATACTAACAGTGCTTGAAGTACATGAATTTGACTTTTTAAAATTTAAGGCCTGGAAGACCCTTGAAAATATTAATATTCCTGAAGAGGTACTTGAAAAGTGCTTGAATTATTAAAAGACAAATATATCATAAATAAGTGTTTAATTTTGTCAATAAGCACATATCTTTTCACGTAAAATTCACACAATTTAAAAAAAAAAAAAAAACAATTTTTTGCTTGTTTCAGTTAATGTCACATAACAGTCAATCCAAGCCTAGTACTGTAGTAGTACTGACAGTGTCGTATAAACATGACTGAAGACACGAAAAGAGGAACAGACAAATCAAATCAATTGAGTCATTCATGCTGGAACCGCTCTGATTGACTGAAAGCTTGTTACTCGATTATTCATTTCAAGCGATGTACTAGCAAAAACCAGATCAAATTTAAAAAAAAAAAAATATATAGTATTTTTTCAAATTTCGACATCACTTGTAATGCTTTTAAGATCTGGATCTGGATCTGGAATTCGAAGCGCGTATTGCAAATCGGAACAGGTTTATGTATTTTACGAATTGAATGATTCAGATCAAATGATTCATGATACGCGATTTGAAGTCCCGATCTAAATCAAATGATTAGCGACATGCAAAGTTCCAATTTTGATTTGCGATTCACGCTCCGAGTCCTGATCTGAAATAAGATGGTTCTTCAGAGCGTGGATCTCAAATGATTTGATTTAGATCAGAACTTCGAAGTGGGTTCACAAATCATCTGATTCAGATCGGGACTTCAGTGGGGGTTTGTGAATCTTTTTTTTTTTTTTTCAGATCAGGATTTCGTAGCAATTTTTTTAAACAGTAGAAAAAATCAAACCATTAAGGCAAAGCAGTTATAAAAACAAAACAAAGATAAAAAAGAAATTATAGACAAATACAAAATTAAAATAGAAATCTTCTACGTTGTTCGATAAGAGAGAGCTCTGACTTAAGTCCTTGAAAATCAAAAAAGTAGTGCTTGAAAAGTCCTTGAATTTCATTTTACAGTATATGTACGAACCCTATTTCATGTTGTGTGCACAAAATAGTCAAAATGTGTCATCTTTTGTTGATCCTATTTTTATTTATTTATTTGTTTTTTTTTGGTTTTTATTGTTTTATGCCTTTATTGGTAGGACAGTATAGGTTGACAGGAAGCGAAATGGGCAAGAGTGGGATTGGGAAAGGTCTGCGAGCTGGGACTCGAACACAGGATGCCCGAAGCTGCCCGCGAGGCCATCGCCACCGACTTGACTCGGCTAAAATTTAGTTTTAAAATTAACTGCATTTTGTGTATACTGGTGTATTGATTTTGGAGCAAGTAATAGACATATACTTTCGGCAATTATTAAAAGTCACAGCACACTTCACCTTCCTGTGATGTTCAAACAACACCTGTAAGATGAGAGCAGCCACAGTTTGGCATTTATTGTACGAAACTCATGATAGTAAGAAACAGCTGAAATACTTTCTGCTTGCAAGTGAGGCACAAGATCAGCCCATAGCGTGAGACATGTTCTGATAACAGAGACTTAATTTATAGGAAACAGATTTGAATGCAGAGGAATCTCTCCAGTGAGTCACTGCTGGAAGACTCTGGTTTGGGAATAGAGCGGGAACACTGAAATTGTTCGCTGTAAGCTGAGAGAGACAGACAGAGTGGGAGAGAACTGGCAGAGAGGACAGGACAGGACACGGATTGTCAACATCCACCCTTCCTTTGCAGGCCGCCCCTCGGAAGGATTTGCTGTGACTTTCTCAAACGATTGGCAGTTAGCGCCTGGAAAGGCGGCTCAGGTCCAAGAGCAAATCACTCCCCTCTATTATTCCCAGAATCGGAAGTGTCCCATTCCACATTACAAGCAGGTACGGAAATGGACCTGTTAACTGCTTCGGTTTGTCCTCGTGAAAAGCATCTGGCAGCGAATGAAAGGTAATCACGACCGGTTGTTTAGAGAAAGACGGTTGCTCTAATGGGTCTGGAGGTGGGGAGACCCAAAGTGTTTGAGATCATGGCGGGATGGCGAGAAAAAAAATGCATACATGAGGTCATATGCGAGAACATCTGTGTCTGATTGGTGTCTTTCTCGGGCTCACGTTTTTACAGCATCACGTGCAGTGTTGACATTAGGATATCCTCAAAATTTTTTGCTGTTTGTCGGCCAAATTTCACACTTCTGTCCCTCATGACTGCCTAATAGTCATGAATGAACATATTTTACTATTGTTTTAGGTCTTTATATGAGACTAAGACAGTTTAAGTCAAGTGCTGATTGGAGCTTCATCTGAATGTAGATTTCTTATAATGCCTTCCCTGTTGCTGACAAAATATCACTCTACCGATGAAGTAATAAAGTTTATTATAATATTTCTTTTTTTTTTTAAGCTTTTTTTTTAACAAAGTCATGTGGTGCGGGTGTCCAGAAATATCAGGTTATTTGAAATTTTTATATATATATATATATATATATATATATATACACCACATGACATCAGCACGGTTGATGGTTTCACCACATGACAGAGTCATTGAATTTATTTTCTTGAAAATAGTATAAACATTTTTTTTCAAAACCCTATTAAACCAACATGTAAATTACAGTTCTAAAAATTATTAAATACATTTCCCTTTTTCTTTAATGTAAACACTCATATTTGTCATTGACCCACACATATTTAGATTTCTTGCACACTCTATGTGAGTTTTTGTGTGTGGATACACATTGTCTGTGCTCCACAATGTGGGTTTAGAGGTTTATTCAGTATAATAGCATTTTAAATAAACAGCCCTTGCTTGGAACAGGCTCCGCTTTGTTATGTGGCTGATAGTTGCAGCCCAAGCCAGAGAAGGCAGCTGTCATATATCTGTGCAAACACCGAGTTCGGAAATTGAGAATTATGTCACTGGAATGGCAAGCTTGTGTGAGGGGAACCGGCAGGCAGGCCTGTTTTCCCATGAGTCCACTGCTGCCAGTAGAGAGTTACTAAATTGTTATGAGAGACTAAAGCTAAATCTTACCTTATGTTTGGGGCACTTGCTTCTGTCTGTTATGTCTGTTTTTCTTTGACACTTTTGAATGCTTCATTATGTGTCTCTTCTCCTGCATTAATCTACTGTTTGTCCCCTCCAGATGATGCTTTTCATTATCAATGTGATTTTCGTGGCTTTGTCCACATTTGTGGTCTCTGGACCCCCTGGTGGACACGCTAATTTTCTCCTACCACACGCGTGGCCTTAAGTAAGCCATATGTGACACAGTTCTTTTTCTTCTGAGATCTTATACCTGGAGCAATATGGGCGTGCAGCTTTGACAGTCTCAGCTCAAGCAAATATTGTCCTTTAAAGAATGTTATGGATTCATGAGAAGTTGCGAACAGTTTCGCAACTTCTCAAAAATCCATTTTACTGTCACGTTGTTTCAAACTCGTAAGACTTTTTATGTGTGAAATACAAAAAAGTACACTTTGAACAGTTTTTCAAGTTCTTTTTTTGTAAAATTGCCAACATAGGCTCATTGGAAATACGTCCCTCTGTATACATTTTTGCACATATATGTACGAATCACTGCAGTTTCCAGTTGAAATAAACACTAGAGGCAGTAAAACTCTGACAGCTTTTATTCCTTTTTACACAAAGTGTGATTTACAGGTACAGAGTTTTGATTAATAAAGCCTAATTTTCAGAAAATTGCGTTATGACTTCAAAACAACTTTAACATTCTGTGTGATTTGAAAACTGATACTTTTGAAAATTGTCATCACATATACAGCTTCATATGCATTAGTTTTGTAATTCAGTAGGTTTGCTCGGTAACTCACGCGATACGGCGTTGCATCTGAGTGATGAAAAGCTCCGGTACGAACACCGTGAAACTACAGTTTGACAAAACAGTTCATATTCACATAAGGAAGTTAATATAGCACGGCTGCATCAACAAATGTGTTTTAATATCACTTTTGTATTTGTTAAAGGGGTTATCAGATGCAAAGTTCATTTTTACATGTTGTTTGAACATGTATGTTGGCTTGTGTACACAACCACCCTATAATTAAAAAACACTGTGTTTTGTTTTCTTTAAATAATATCCCCTTTTTCAAAGCAAGCCATTCTGATTCTTGGCTGTGTGACGTCACACGGACCAAGGCCCTTCCCACGATTGTTGATTATCTCGGCCGTTTTACCTCAGACCCGTCCTGAGCGAGCTGTAAACTGTCCGCCATTGTTTCGAGTAGACAAGAATGTCTCCTAAGCTCATTAGCATTTGAAGAAAAATGCAGCAAAACTGCTTGCTGTGTACAGAGCTGTTTTTGGCAAGGTAAAAGGAGTTTTGTTTTACACTACCTTTGAGAAACTTTAACTAAAGTATGTTACAGACTTCTCATTAAGAACCTTAAAGGAGAACTCCACTTCCAGAACTACAATTTACAAATAATTTACTCACCCTCTTGTCATCCAAGATGTTCATGTCTTTCTTTCTTCAGTTGTAAAGAAATTATGTTTTTTGATGAAAACATTTTAGCATTTTTCCCCATATAATGGACGGATATGATGCCCCGATTTTGAACTTCCAAAATGCAGTTTAAACACTGCTTCAAATGTTCCCAGATGCGGTTTTATCTAGCGCATCTAGCGTAACGTTCGGTTATTTTAATAAAAATAATACAATTTATATACTTTTTAATGGCAAACGCTCGTCTTGTCTTACTCTGCCTGGACTGTTTTTGTTCCTGTTCATGACAGTTAGGGTATGTCGAAAAACTCCCATCTAATGTTCTCCTTCAACTTCAAAATCATCCTTGGAATACACAGAGTTCATGTTTTTTTTATGTAAATAACCGATTATTTCGCTAGATAAGACCCTTCTTCCTCGGGCTGGGATAGTTTACAACCACATGTGGGATTGTTTGAAGCCGCATTTAAACTGCCTGTCTATTTTTCCTCAAAAAAACATAATTTCTTTACGAAGGAAAGAAAGAAAGACATGAACATCGTGGATGACTAGGGGGAGAGTACATTATTTGTAAACTGTTGTTCTTGAAGTGGAGTTCTCCTTTAAGAATCATATCAACTTGTGGAAAATGGGCATCAAGTAGGTTTAGGGGTGGATTTTGGTGTAGGGGATATTTCCAACATGATAGAGCATTAACCTTTAGCGATGCTCCCTGGATATTTGAATTCTGAACAGCTGCGATACCTCAAGCAGCGCAATAAAATCGCAGCAATATGTGCCTGTACCAATGTAATAAAAACGTGCCACGGTCACGTATTGAATGTGTGTTTTAGCTCAACTCTCTGGACTGTTCACTTTGAAACTGCCACGAAATGTACAGTAAGGTACATAATTACAGTGTTGCAGAAGTGTATATAGAGGCATGTATTTTCATGAGCCTGGGTTGGAAATTGCAACGCACAGAATTTCAGAAAGGACATTAAAGCGACATGAAAGTGGTAGTGGAGCCGAACAGATGAAATTTATGTCTGTATTCACTGAAAATCTTGACATCCACCACAGCTCTCATTTGTGTTTATGAGAGTTCATTAGACTAGGACCTTCTCACTAGAGTAGTAAAAGTAGAGATGTTCAAGAGCCAGCCGTTCGAACGAATCAAATTAATGATTCAGTAAATAAATCAGTGACTTGCTGCCACCTACTGGCATTTTTAGTTTCATTTTTAAAGTATATTTTCAGTTATTTAAATCATTTAATATTTCTGTATTCAAAATGTTACATTTAAAACATTAATCTGATTAATTTGATCTGATTTGGCACTCATGCCACCTCTGAGCTTCATTAAACATGACAATACACTTACAAGACACTTTTGTGTTCTTCTGTGCCACCTCTGTAGTACAAATTAATTTTGTTTTACTGATTTCATTTGATTGGTAACTTATTCTACTTGGCTTAAAAAATGTAATAAAAATACAAAAAAGATGACTATTAATAAAGTTAGAAAAATGCCATTACAAAGGCAAAAACAAAATTCCTCTGTAAATCACTTTAAGGAGTCAAATATCACCTCGTAATGAGAAGGCTAATTTTTTTTTTTTTTTATCAGATTTTTTTTTTTAGAAGGTGCTCCTGAAATTGTGACTGTGCTCCTAAATTTTTTTTAAGTTAGAAGCACAAGTGCTCTTAAAGAGAAAAGTAAGCGTAGAGCCCTGCTGTATACTAGTAGTTACAACTGTTAATAGAGCTTAACTTGTATTGAACTTGGAGCATTATTTCAATAAATCTGAAGCATGTGTTTGTAATGGTGAAATTCTGAAAAAGAAAAGTGAAAAACATTCACTTTTTGACCTCCGGCTGCATCTGTCATTTTTGACCGTAATAAAAGCTCTGCTGCCAAACTGGCTTTCATCCTTCAGAAATGTGTTCAGATCTTTTCCTAGAGCTGCCAGATTAATACTCATGAACCTGTTCTTGGTCTGTAGCGTAGCCAGGAAACCTGCACCTCCGTCCAACCATGCCTCTGGCCAGACCACTGTGGTCAGTGTGTTCTCCCCCATCCTTGTGGAAATGCCTCAAATGTAGAATTAATTTTGTTAAATAAAAAAACAGAACAGTGTGATTAAAAAAAAATCGTAATGAACACATAAAATACCTTTTAAATTAAATTATATAAAATATAATACATAAAACATATCTTCTTTCACTCTCACTTATTCTTTGCATGGAGCCAATCTGTGAGACTGCGTTATTGGTTGATTCATCTTTTTGCTATACAAATGTACAGGTTAGCGTAAACAATCTTAAAAAGTGTTACCCAGCGAAAGTTGCAACTTCTACACATATCTGCTCTCCTTTTTCACATGTGGTTAAGTAGAAATGAATGGAACACCAACATCTGCTTTGACCGCACATTCACCCATGGTAAAACGACCGTAATGCATTTCAAAATATGCCTTGATCTGCGGCTCTTAGTGGTATTGTGTTTCCATTGGTGTTTTTTGGCTTCGTTTTGGTTCTTGATTTATATCTTGATTCGTACCTATCAGCTGACAAGACACATTATATATATAACCTTTGGTCCTTCCACTCTTTCCACCAATAACAGTAATGCTGTGAGTGACGGCTGTTTTGGCTTCTGTATCAGAGTCTGAAATGTGTTGGAGATTCTTCTTCATCAGGCTTCATCAAAACAGCTTGTTGCACAGTGGAGCAAGGCTTATTTGAGTTGGCAGGCTGATGGCAGCAAGTAGAAGAAAAAATGTACAACTTCCCGTTTCTACTGAATTACATCCAGCTCGCTGCTGCTAGGTATTGAAATTCTGTCAGTAAGCCGCTCGTTTTTACAGTCGCGGTTTCTGTTCAAGTGTGTGTTCTGCTCTACCTCAAAGTCCATATACAGGTCAACCTGTCCGCTCCCCCTCCTTTTTTCTTGTTCTTTAACCATTTTCTCATTAATCTCTCTTTTCTTTTTCGTTTCAGTTTTTTCTTTTATTTCTCACTTTCTGCTTTATTTCTTTCACTCATTCGCTCTCTACTCTGGAAAGAGCCTTTCAGCAAGGTTAGTGTTTTTAGAGCAGGGTGGAGGGAAGCCACACAGCTAGATCGGCACCAAAGCAAAACGGCCAATTAACTTCCTATTTAATCATAAATTAGATTGTATTGGACATATTCTGTAATGATCCATGGTATTTTGTGCTTATGTTAACTTTTTTCTTGTCATTCTTTTAATTTTGTCAGATGCTGCATTTTTTTTTTGGTCTGCAGTTCACATACTGCTAATTTCAGCTTCTTATAGAAAATGAGAAGATTCCGTTCAGATGGTAGTCTTCTCAAGTGTGTGATACAAAGTTAATGTACCATTGCGCATAATAGATTTAGACTTAAAAATGGGTTTGGAAAGTCTCGAAGGATTCTCAGCAAACTCAATCAAAGCTCTAAACTCAACACACTGCATCATGCACATTTATGTGTTTTTAAAGAGCAGGTCTTATGGGTTTTTGAAAAATATCTTTATTGCAGTTTGTAACGTAGCTGTCTTTAAATGTAAACAGTCTGCATAGTTGTTAATCCAAAAAGTGCATGATAAATGGAGATATTGTCTCTAAAAAGAAAGAGTCGATTCTGAAACACCTTAACGAGTTGTCATATTTTCTGCCTGTTGCCAATCTACATCACTAGGTAGCACATTAGCATAATTCCCACCTGCCTGAGAAATACAAACAGTCTGACCTGCACACAAACACTTCCGCTAGTTAGTGTGTTTACATCATGTGGAGAAGTGCATGATAAATTAAGATATTGTCTGATGTTGATGTGAAATGTTGATGATGTAAAATCCATTTTTTTCTACAATACCGCAGCTAACAATCGCTAATGCCAGATTCGCTAAACACAGTGCTTGTCCATAAAAGATAAGTCCCGTACCTTCTTTATTTTGA
The DNA here is from genome assembly GCA_019740295.1 of Labeo calbasu. Classification (NCBI taxonomy): domain Eukaryota; kingdom Metazoa; phylum Chordata; class Actinopteri; order Cypriniformes; family Cyprinidae; genus Labeo; species Labeo calbasu. The sequence continues at coordinate 12,989 of JAHKKF010508716.1, forward strand.
CCAACAAGCAACTCTGAACCACAACTTGTAAGTATAATTGATACGTTTGCATTGTATGTGGAAAGACCAATCACAACAGACTGACAACAGCTGACCAATCAGAGCAGAGTAGGCGTTTGAAAGGGAGGGGTTTACTGGCAGAACTGCTTTGAACTAATCGTTTCAAAATCATTGAGAAATGACTCTAATGTTAAATGTATATTCTGAGAAAATTGAAACATTTTCTGACCCTTTGCATTTAAAAGGTACAAAAGTGAAAAGGTACATTTTTGTACCTTACCTACCCCTAAACATGTACTTTTAGTACCTTAAAAGTACATGTTGATACCTTAAAGGTACATATTAGTACTTTAAAACGTACATATTTGTACCTTTTCACTTTGTACCTTAGGGTACCGCCTCAGCTATAGAACTGTACCTTTTTTCTGACAGTGTTGTATGGGAGTCTCGAACACAATATTAAGACAGTTTAAAATGCCATATGACCTGCTCTTAAAGAGAGTTTTACATGTTGCTCTTCTCATGTACAGTCTCATGAACAGTTTCAATAAACACTAGAGGCAATAACTTGCAAGAGTTTTGTTTTTCTTGTTGCATGTAGGTGATAGCTATTAAAACTAAATGAAATTAAAGGTATAGGTCTTTAATTACTCACCCTCATGTAGTTCCAAACCCGTAAAACCTAAGAATTAAGATATTTTTTATGAAATCCAAGAGCTTTCTGACCTTGCATAGACAGCAATGCAAGTACCACGTTCAAGGCCCAGATAGGTAGTAAGGACATCATAAAAAAGTCCATGTGACATTAGTGGTTCAGTCGTAATTTTATGAAGCTATGAGAATACTTTTTGTGCGCAAAGAAAAGAAAAATAATGACTTTATTGAATTATTCAATTTCTTCTGCTGATGACGCAGGAGCTGGCGTTCTGACATGAACCTGTATGCGTCGTGATATTCTCCTGAACATGTGGCGAACACTGTCATGGAAGAAAAGAAATCATCGAATAAAATTCTGGGCCTTGAACATTGTAATTGTGTTGCTGTCTATGCAGAGTCAGAAAGCTCTTTATCATTTCATCAAAAATATCTTAATTTGTGTTCCGAAGATGAACGAAGATCTTGTGGGTTTGGAATGACATAAGGGTGAACAATTAATGACAGTTTTCATTTTTGGGTGAACTATTACTTCAAAGTGATTATTTGTCTATAAAATGTGTTTCAGTCAAAAAAGTGTAAGCACATGTATTCAGAAAAAAACTTTCTGTGACCACATAAAATATTTTACTAGTAAAACTAAATTCTGTTTGATTGATTGTGAATAAAATAACCTCTGATCTGTGTGCTTATGGCTTTATGCACTGTGATGATAAAAGAAAAAAAATCTGGCTACAGCTTTTCATGCACATAAAAAAATGCAATATAATTGTCTTGACTTGAGTGAGAATGTCCAGGACTACAGTGATATAAACTGTGTTGTAAGTTGCCTTGGTGACAGAGGCTGATGCCTACAACATACTGTAGTGGGAAATTCTCAATGGCACATTGCCCAGTGATGTTCAATCCCCGCTGCCTTATATATTCTAGGATAAATCTGACCTCATAAAAATGAATTTATGGTGAATTAGTTTCAGAACCTTGAAGGAGACAGAAAAACACTGCAAATCATGATACAGATGGTTACTTATTTAAGTACAGTAGCACAGGGCTAGTGATGGGTTGTATTATAGTATAATGTAAACTGTGAATTTTAGAATTTTTATATACATTTTTACAGGTTGATTATAGGTTTTTTTTAATTAAAGGTCCAGTTTTGGTGTGAATAAAAGATCTAATTTGTTAAATGTCATATTTGTGATGCACTGTCATCATCCTGTTCCCATAAATCTCCTGTCTCATTCTACTTCCTTACAAAAGCAATTCTAAAAAGCACAGTGAATTATAACGTTCATCAGAAGGAGTGAGACTGTGTCTGTATCTCTCCAGATCTGTTACATTTCCTCCCAGATAGAGAAAGTAGATTATAAACTTCCTTACTTCATCCTACTCCTTCCAAGAAATCTGAAACTGGTTCAGTTTGATTATTTTAGTAATTTAATTTAAGTACTAATTAGAAGTCCAAGCACCAAAGCTGCTGGAATCAGTTGTGCTTGTACTGATTTTCGTCTTTCTCTGTTTATTTTTTTTCTCTAAAAGAGTTTGTCAGAGACCATAAATCGCAGAGACCCCAAAATCAGTAGTACAGTGTATACTGTATACATATATATCCTTTGGACACTGTAATAAGCAAATTCACTCGTTTGCAATTACTCTAATACCTCTTGGACTAAATTAAAAATTCTTTTTTCCTCTAAACTCTTGAGAATGAATTAAACAGTTATATGGATCGTATGATTTTGTATACATTTTAAAAATATCTATCTAGAAAAACATCGTGTTTTTGCTTTCCAAACCCACCCCTTTGCTTGATTTCTAAGACATTTCAGGTATATCACCTACAGATGGTTTTTATAAAATTATTTCACAGCAACAAGCCAGTTAATTTTTTGATGAGACTGCTAGTGACTAAATTACTTATATCCTCACAAAGTAAAAACTGCAAGTGCTTGATAAAGAGTTAAAATTTGGTTCACGTTTTTCTTAAACTTGACAACTTTCTAAAGATACCAAATTTCACCAATTTTATGGAACTAGGGGGCGCTATAACTTAAGAAAACCTAAAAACTGTGCAAATGTGATCAAAGAACTTGATCCACAACAGTTGTATCCACATGATCTGCTCTTTCAAATTTTCCAATTGTGGTCCATTCAGCTTGGACACAAGTTGTTACTGCTTGTGGCTGTATTTTAGTAGTAATTGCACAGATGTCGGCAAACATAGACATACTAATACAGTCAGTAAGGCCTCAGATGGTGTGCGGTTTAGCCACAGCTACTTGCGCACAAACCACACATTTCTGGCCACTATAAATCCCCCCACACACCACAAAACGACGGCAAGAGAATACTTTCACATGTCGTGTGCTGGTCTTTTTCTCTCTCTCTCTTGGATCATGCACTAAGGCTATTTTTAAAGTTTATATTGCATTTGCACGGCTTGGAAGTATTGTAATTATGAATGATATTTTGTACTGACTCAGCTTGTTGTGTATTTCAGAGATCATTGATGACCTTGCTCAGCTTGTGGACAAGACGGACGGCCGAATCAAAAATGAGACACACAGAGTCAAGCTGTTGGACACCAAATCTGCTTCCTGTGGTGAGTGTTCTGCCTCTGTAGAGCCACTGTAGCCCTGGTTTTATGTACTCCATCAAGAGGCAGGCAACAATAAGCCTGTCCATCTTTCAGATTTATGTCCATCTCTCTGTCTTTGTCCCTTGTCTCCTCCCTACTGCTTCTAGTGCAGTGTGCAGGACTGAAAGGATTTAAGCCTACTGCCTGTAAATGGCAAAGTCAGATCTGCACATTATGGTCGGTCTCAGTGCTTTGAGCTCTTACAGGCCCATCTGCATGTGATCTGTGTGTTTGTTATTGGAGCGGCAGTAAAGGTGAGATCAGGCTGAGACATTTAGAGAGGTCATTTACACAGATTTCTGGAAAGTTCTGCAAGACATTACTGTATTTTACATCTGAATACTTCAGAGTACTTTCTTCTGTGGTCTCATTTTTTAGTCTGTTGTTAAAGGGGTAAATCAACCAAAAATACAATTTATTTCTTTATTCAGAAAATGTTGACATCCTTGACATTTTGATACCCTAGGTACCCTTGATGGATGAATCATGAAGCAATTTCTAATTTGAACAAATTATTCTTCTGAGTCAGATCGTTTCAATGAACTGGTTGAACTCATGAATCTCATGCACTCCGAAGTGGGACTGGGCAATATATATATATATAGTTTTTATTTTTATGATTTTATGATTTTCTGTTTGGAGAAAATAAAACAGTCCTACAAACAATGTGCATATTGAAGGCTATGAAATGAAAAATAGTGAGTGTAATAACATTGGCTGTGCTATATAGTATGTGCAGTTCAAATGTGGAGTAAAGTGGGTTCAAATCATGTTACGTTTTAATATAACCTTATAATGAAAAGCAAAACAAAATGCCTTTTAAGGCAGAATTAAAATCAGTAATTGAAAAGTGAATAAAAATTACAAAAACACAGACTAAATGTTACTGATAAGGACAAGAGACATTTACTCATCTGAGAATAGTAACTATATTAGCCAGCATTTGATTTACCGCATTACAAATGTCACTTTACAGTTACTGCTGTCATAAAATACACTTTTTAAGTTTAAAGTTTAAAATTCTACATATGGCACATGTATTTCTAACAACAAATATTTCAGCAAAATATATTAGGGCAACAAAAAGTTTGAGTTTGCCTAATAGATGTGTGTGTACTGTGTGTAATTATTATGAATATATATAAATACACACAAATTAATGTATATATTTAAGAGAAATATGTTATTTATGTACAAAATATTTGTATTTATATGTAATACAAATTATATAAAAATTATAATAAATACATATACGTGTAAGTATTTCTTAAATATATACATGAATGTGTTTGTATTTATATATACATAATAATTACACACAGTACACACACATATTAGGCAAAATCGCGATTAATCATTTGACAGCCTTAAAATGTATATTTTAGTGCACTTCTGTTGCGCTGTTTGTCTGTTTGTGCTCAATTTGTTTCAGTTCACTGTGTCTTCAACTAGTTTTCAAATACGCTTGTAACGTGAAACTACTGTATATAGATATAACCTGTATTGCCTCATCCTATATTGTTTATAAAAACATATTGATATATCATGCAAACTTGATATACCACCCAGCCCTACTCAGAATTGTTTTTCACACTGCGCTTAACCCTGGGTTACAATCGTCATTGTAATCCCCGCTTTTAGCCCCAAGTAAAGGTATGTTTCACACTTGCAATTTAGAAGCAGTGTTAGAATGTTGTGTAGATGAATAGCAACAGACTCCCAATCACGTGCCTCATATTCACATGCTTTGAACAGTCATAGAAACAATGTGCGTTGTACAAACAGTCTGTGTTTGAGGGGAAAAATGGCAAAAGGTGACAGAAAATGTGGCAGCTGGCATGACAACGAGATTGTTTCATTCTTATATTTATAGTCAGAAAAATCCATTCAGGAAAAGCTTTATAGTACAGTCAGCAGTGTATGGGACATTCTTCAGTACTGCTGTCCCACAAACACATTTAAAAAGCATTGAAGTATTCAAATCTTAGATGTTTATTAAGATCCTTCTATTATCTGTTGAAACCCACAATAATATTTCAAATATTAGTAAGCTTAATATATATAAAATCATCATTTATTAGGTACTTTCAGTTGGGAGGTGGCTGTCCCAATCCCTAACCCCTAAATTTCAACTTATGAAAATATTGAAATAATTGAAATATTGAAATATTTCTAATTAAATATTTATTACTGTGTTTTGGTAGTGACAAATTTGGGGAGAGGACAAATATTCCAAAACTTTCTGAAAATATAATATGAGAATTAACTGCACAATCACTATAAATGTAAACCTTGGCTATTGTAAAATTTGCATACATACAATTTTTTTAGACAAAGACGCTCAAATGTTTCCAATTCTGACTTTGGACCAATTTTGTAGAATGGCCCATATAATATGAAGATGTGCAATGCTAGAGCCTTTATGTAAATAAGTTGTGTGCTACGTTTGTCTAGTCAATGAAACTTGACACGATGAATATAAAAATAAGAACATGAAGACAGGGTTTATGAATCATCTTATGAACATTCTGCATTATTTGTTAACTCTGGGTAAATTATGAGGAGTGTGAAGCAAGATAACCCAGGATTCTGTTTAGAAGGACCTAGGGTTGGCTAGTTCAAGTGTGGAAAAACCCTGATATCAAAGCCTGATATAAGCAAACTTATATAAACATAATATTATATAGCATTTATTTCATTTTGAAACTTTGAAAGGTCCAGTCTGCATTTATGTAAATGTAGGGAAAAGAACGACCAGTACTCTGTTTGGAGCTGAGGAAATGATGACAGAAATTTCATTTATGGGTGAACTATTGCTTTAATTGCATTTTCTGTGATGTGATCAATGACTGCAGCCTCTCGGATTTCTCAAGTTTTGTGCACGCCAACCATGTCTGGAGCGCTTAAATCATTTCACATGTGGTAAATGTTGAAGCATGTCTGCATACTCGAGCAGCAGACACAAAATATCTGTCTTCATTAAGCTCTTCATTAAAGAAATACTTCCCCCAAAAATCCTATGATTATTTACTCACCCTCATGTTTGTTTTTCAGAAGAATATCTAAGCTGCTCTTTTCTATGCCCTGGAAGTGAACAGCAATCAGGGGTTGACATGTATGAATGCATATAAAATAAGATTTTATTTATAAAATATTCTTTGATTTAACTCAAATCTTAGTCTGTTCCTCATACAAAGCTTTTTTTTTCAGCTCCTTTTCACAGTATTCTGTATATATTGTATATTATTCAAAGAGCAGCTTAAAGGAGAAGTTCACTTCCAGAGCAAACATTTACAGATAATTTACTCACCCCCTTATCATCCAAGATGTTTGTGTCTTTCTTTCTTCAGTCGTAAAGAAATAGTGGACGTCTATGGTGCCCACAAGTTTGAACTTCCAAAATTTAAGTTTTTGTAAAGGGCGTTTGATCTTCTTTGCACTTTGACTTTGTATTCACTGGGTCGGTACTTCTGCAGCGATGTGGGACGATTTTAAAGTTGGAGAACAAAATGAGATGGAAGTTTTTCAATCTATCCTAAGTATATTGACCCGGATAACACAGACTACGCATTTTTTTTTAGAAAATATTACTGATTGTTTCGCTCTTCCTTGGCTGGGATTGTTTAGAGCCCTTTGAATCTGCGTTTAAACTGCATTTTGAAAGTTCAAATTCGTGGACACCATAGAAGTCTACTGTATAGAGAGAAATCCTGAAATGTTTTCCTCAGGAAACACAATTTCTTTACAACTGAAGAAAGAAAGACATAAACATCTTGGATGACAAGGGTGTGTGTAAATTATCTGTTTTTTTTTTTCTCCTTCTCCTTTAAACATTCAGCTAAACATCTTATTTTTCTAAAGAAGAAAGTCAGTCAAGCTTTATTCACTGTTTTGTTCTATGGAAGAAAGTATGTCATAAGGGTTGGGATATGTAAATGTTGGGATATGCTTTATTTTTGGTAAACTAAACCTGTAATGCTGGTGTCTTTGGTGGATGAGAGATTTTCAACAAATCTGCTCTCACTACTAACCTTTTTGGTCCCATTGTGCACTTGACAAACACCATAATTATCATTTTGTCATTGCTGTTGACAGGTAGACAGTAGAAGTTTTATTTACAGAAATGTTATCTTGAATTATACCAATTCATTATTAAATTAGCTCTTTGTAGAAGGTTGATTATGAATTCATTTATTGTGGTCATGAGCACGTAAAGGGTGTGAACAATAAAACAGTTATTTTTCCTGTAGCACTAGCCAGTTTAACATCACTCCTAATTGTTAAAGATCCATGTTGAATTTTCCTTGGAAATAAATGCATTGCTACGCTTAGTCCTGCTTCTCTAATGTCACACATAATTCCATTTGTTTGTCCAGAGGACTCTACAGACTCGAGTTTGTTTGCAGATCCCAGAGCCGGAGGCCAGAGTTGCCGAGTTTTGCATTGATTCTCTTTCTCGCTCCTTTATTTTTCTACCCCTCTTCTTCTCATCCCGCGTCTGCTTTTAACACCTAACCATATTCATGTATTCCGTGAGGGGGGGTGTAGGAGGCGTTGATGAATGGAAAAATTCCTCAGTGCCTTGTCGGCCGTACCCCACTTTTTTTTTTTTTTGTCTTTTCTTTCAACTTGTGTTCCCTGACTCACTTCACTCCTCACGTCTTCCAACTTTGTTTGACACTTGTCTTTGTCTTGTGGAAAGAAAATGTTGAAAAATAACATGCCACAACACTTTTTAAGTCTCTCTAGCTGTCTTATCATAGTCTCCTGTGGGCACACAAGGTTTATACAGTATCTCTCTCCTGTATTTGGCTTATTTTCGGACTGTATGGGTGTAGAAGAGGATATGTGTTAATCAGTTGTAAGTTTCTACTGATTTTCTTTTCGTTTTCTATTTGAGCTTTTTTTATTCATCCAGCTGCCTAGGTTTTGGTGGAAGCCAGAGGGAGAGCAACATGGTGCTGTATAGATGTAGACCACATGATTTTCAGCTTAGAATGCAACCAACATCTTTACATCAGAAATGTTGACTTTAGTACTGCATTCAAATGCCAGAATAATAGCCAAATGTGTCGTCATATTGTAATGTATGAAGTCTGATGTTACTTCATTCGTGTAATTCGTTTTTAATTTGTTTACATTTTACAGCCAAATACTTTACAACTATCCTCTTTGGAAAGTTCAAAAAGGAAAAAAGGACTATTAGGAACAACATTGAAGAGGCAGAGGAAAATGATCTGCTCGGGAAATGATTGCGTAAAATAAAGTTCAGGCCCATCATATGTTTTATTTTGAGTCTTGAGGCCACTGACTATGACAAGTTGAAGTTTAGATCTTCACAGGTCTCTCTTTCTCCCTCTGCTTTGATTTTAAATAAATAAAAGACATTTGGGAAGAATGTGCGTCCTTTGTTCTGCCCCCTGGGTGGCCACACAGGTCTTCTGCCCTCTGTGCACACTAATCTATTTGTCTAGCAAATATTATTGTTGTCATTGGGGCAGCGTGATTGGGTTACAGAGCTCATTTGATTACGTATGGGACTGTGACAGTTTCGCAGAGGTGAAAAAGAGGAGCAAACAGACAAGGCATAGGAGTCTAACAGTGTGAATGATGGTTTGTTTTACAAAACGTTCTTTAGGCTGATTTAAATTTGGCGTTTAATACAGAAAAGATCATGTTCACTTGGAGAGTAAAACTTCTCCCCTATCTTGTAAAATGTCTTTCTATGGGTTTACCAGCTCAGTGGAGATTGAATTACTTTTTTTTTTTTTTTGGATATTTAACTTCTCTTGCCAATTTTCTTAAATAAATGTGGGATTGTTCAGTGGGTCTGTTCACTAAAATTCTGACATTTGTTCCTAGTCAAAATTATTTCCTAACTCACACCCTACCCGCAGCAGGCTTTGGTAGGTCGGTTTTTCACAATACCAGCGTAAGTTTGTTCAGCACAGCTTCCTTTTGCCCTGTGCCTCAGTGCAGGCCAGCTGGCGCTGTGATCTCCAGTGGGAACACACAGCCACCGAGCCAAACTATGAGAGAAATGTAAACTAAAGTACTGAATCAGGCTGAAAATACAGTACCAGCCAGTGTCCATGACGAACAGCGCATATGTCAAAAATTCTGTCTGATTAGCCGAGATAAGCATGTTTTGAAATGACGTGACAGATGATGGCGCGTCTGCTATGTTTTGCAGATTTCGCGCAAACAAAGGAAGCCCTGAAGTTAGGCACGCTTGGGACAAGCATAGTCAGAAAATGTGTGTTTTGAAAAAATGTATATGGGTGATCTGAAAATAAAGGAACTTTTCTAGGATTATTTTAAAGAGGAATACATATATTAGTTGGCCTTATACTATGTAATTGTATTTAAACTAATCATTTGATACAATGCACTTATATACATATACGTATATACATGTTTTTACACCGTACCTGTATTTTAAAAATACCTACATGTAATTACATCTGTAATTATTTATGTAGTCACATTTATAGTTAGTGTGACCCATCCTTTACACCTTAACCCACCTTTAAACCTATCCATACCACCAAACCTGTCCTTAACCTTACCCGTATCCCACCTCAATAGCAGCAAAAGTGTTTTGCAATGCAGTATGAACACAATAAGTACATTGTACTTATTTTTAATGTAAGTACATAGTAGTTAAGGCCACCTAATATAAAGTGAGACCAAATATTTTGCCATTCTAGTTTAAAGTACAGTAGCTGTAAGTGTTTGTATTGTGTCTCATTATTCACTGACAAGAATTAAGAATAGGAAAGATACAATTTCCCCAAGTTTCCAGAATTTTAAAATCATAAATATTATAAAATGTGTGTTAAAATGAGCCCTTTTTATAGGTTCAGTTAATTTGGTATTTATATGTACAGTATGTAATTATATGAAGAGTTTATTTGCAAAAACATATCTCAGATATGTTTTTATTGTTTTATTGTGTTACTTAGCTGTACTTTTTAACTTTTTACTTAATCAAAGTAACCCAGCTGCAGTTTGATTCAGATTAACTGGAACGCACAATGAAAAAACATGATTTTTGAAAATTGTTAAAAGCGTTATCTGTTATGTTTTCGCAAATTAGCTCTTCGTATGTTTTTGTTTTGAGTTCAGTAACACAGAATTGCTGTCTCTAATATTTCTGTCATGCCAGACATTTTCGAAAAACCCTATTTTATTACATTATAAAATGTAATTCATTTTAAGTTTTTTACATAACAATCTGAGGTGTAGCTACTGTACACTATTAGGTATCATTAGCAAACCAGTCAGTATTTCAACATTTTAACCCAGAAACACTTGTATAATAATTAATAGACTTGGTTTGAAAATTTCAA
>JAHKKF010508719.1:0-16061 GCA_019740295.1 Labeo calbasu
GTTAATATAATAATATAAATAAAAAAATAATATTTAAATGATTTAAATGGTATTTATATTATTACATTATTTAAACATAAAATAAAATTGTTTAAATAAATTATAAAAAATAATGTATAACAATTATACAATTGTTAAAGAGACTCAAAATGTTCCAAACCCGCTCATCTTCTGAACACAATTTAAGATATTTTTGATCAAATCCAAGAGCTTTCTGACCCTGCATTGACAGTAATGCAACTGACATGTTCAAAGCCTAGAAAGGTAGTAACGACATTGTTAAAATAGTGTCAGTTATTAATGCATGTTCACAAGGGTACCACGACATATGCGTGTGTCGCTGTTGACACAGAAACCGGTATTCTGATGCAGAACGTTTGGGAATGGGAATAACGGCATTATAAATAAATGGCGTTACTAACGGCATTACTTTTTTCAGTAACGAGTAATCATACGAATGACTGTCTTCCGCATTACAACGCCATTACCGTTACTGACAATAAAATGTGGCATTACTATAATTGAGCTCACTAAAGCCGTTTCATCCGAGTAGGCTCTCTCTCAGCCATAGGACCTGCAAAGCTGTGCGTTGCATAACGATGCATTCTTATTCTGAGGTAAATTCTGACTTATTCCTCTCAGCATGTCTTCTTCCATAAACGAAAAGCAGCCGAGATGGACTTGATGAATGTTCACATTTGTTTACGGATTACTTTATCAGAGAAAATTTGTTTTCGATGTGACTTACTATATTTAAAAGTAGACATTTCAAGTTTCTATACATATATTTATCATGTCTGTGCAGGTATTCCCTGAGATTCAGGTTGTTTTATTTACGTGTCTGTAAAGAGAAGCAACGGAGACCGAGACAGCAGAGAGCACACTCTGTTTGTGTTCTTTATTTTACAAAAGCACATTGTTTTGTTGTTATTATGACTATACACAAATAAAATTAGACCCCTTGCAATTTTTAAACGATACCTTATTGTTATCTGTACGATCAAATATGAGGAGTATTTTTAGTTTTTTTCGCGGTCATCGAGAAAAAAATGAGACAGACCGCACCAGTGCAGTCTTCGACCCCAGAGGGTTTAACAGCATTGCCGCAGGATGTTTTTTAATGTCCACGGGTTGAAGTGACCCCCATAACGAGATATTTAGCCTCTGGAAGGTGTTTCTCACATTGTCCCACAGCAATATTAAAATAGTCTACATTAGTGTACAACATTTTATTCATTTAACATATTAAATACTGGGGGCATCCACATTATTTGATGTATTTGAACTTTTCTTTTTTTTACGCAACACAGCAGTTACCTTCCCTGGTAATTAGTCACTTTTATAATGATTTAATTAAGTTACTAACTCAGTTACTATTTGTGAGAAGTAACTAGTAACTATAACTAATTACTTTTTTAAAGTAACATGCCCAACACTGTTTATTATCTGCATTTAACGCTTTCCTGCTGTCTTTATTATAAGAACAAACTCGGGGTCTGTTATTGGGTCATGACCCACCAGTTTAGATCCACTGTATTAAACAACAACACTGTTGGCATCTTGCTTGTGTCTTTCATTTTTTCCATTCGCTCCTCTCATTTATGGTCTCTCTCTCTTCCAACTATCGGCACTCATCTCTGTGGATTTCTTATCAGCTCTGTCTTTGCCTTTCTTTCGCTCTCTCTCCTGTGGTGTTTGGGTCTTTGGTTCGCAGGTGGTAATGAAGGGATGGTATGCAGGGCCATAAACTGAGAGGCATGTTGTCAGTATGCATAAAGGATGAGACTGGAGGATGGTGGAGAGGTCAGAAGAGAAGGGAGAGAGAGAGAGAAAGGCAGAGAAACCTCACAGACTTGGATGTTTGAGAGCATATCTTAGCTGACTTGTCCTTTTCCTGTTGCGGAGGAAATGGAAATGCATGCACAGCGCCCCCTATAGATTCAGCACAGCCACAGCCGCGGAGCCTTTTGAGACGGCACATTAGTGAGATCATTAATTACAGTCATGGGGGAACCAACCAGACACACACAAACAGACAATCGCAAACAAGTCTCCGCTGGAACAGCGTAACAGTAAACCCACAAACACGAACGTTTTCTCCGCAGCCACAAGGTCTGTTTGTAGCGACGTCAGCTGCGGTCTGGAACTGTGTTTTAGTAGTACCAAAAAAGATTGTTTGTAACGTAGCTAGTAGCCATTGTAGAAAAGAAGTTGTCCCCTCCCCCACCAGCACCCCCTTTAACTGTGAAGCATGCTTGATGTGATTAGCTGTCATGTTACACGGCTGCTAAAGCAGTAGAGGGGAGCGATACCCTTTTTGCTGCCTGGGTATCCCAGTCTGGAGGCAGATTTGTGTTCCTGCGAGTGTGTGTGCGTGTTTGACCGCGAGTGTGTGTTGGGGTGTTGAGACGCACAGCGAGAGTGTGAGTGGATTACACACGGTTCAGAATGTGTATGGGGAAGCGTGGCGCTAACACGGCTTTCTAATGGGATTTCGCAATCCTTTTCCCTGCTCTCTTTCTTGCTCTCTATCTTACTCTCTCTTCCACATGTCGGCTAGCACGCACACTCGCACACAAACATAAGCACAGGTAACGCCCAAAATAACCCTCTGTAGTGGTGTTCTCGCTGAGCTGTAAGCAAACTGTCTGCGGTGAACTCGTTCTTTCTCTCAAACGCGGGCCAAAGCCCCCTCGTCTTGTCGAGTCTGCGTACCGTAAGCCGGAAAAGCTGAAAATACAAAAAGGAAAATGAGCAAACTTGATTCGGTTCTCAGAGATGCTCAGCTCAGCTGAAAGCGTTGAAGGAAAGCAGCGTCGTTCTGAGTGAACTCTTGTGTTTTCCCATTTGGACAGAGAACAGCGGAGATGTCAGTTACCCCTTGACTTACATGACAGACTATGACAAGAAATGGATCTTCTTCCCCAGAGCCGTAGTGGCAGTGTGCTGAAGTCTAGTTTGACAGTAAGATTAAATGTGTTTGTGTGGGGAGTTGAGCTTCTGACATCTAGCTGGGAATCCTCTCTACAGTTTGGGTGCATTCTGGGCCATTCTCAGAGGATTTTGTATGCTTTATACACAAGGAACCTTTTGTGAGTAAAAAAAATGCTGCTGTGTAAAGACATTGAGGCAAAGATCATAAGTGACCAAGCTAGGTTCGAATGCACGCAAGATGCGACGCAATTGTGATTGGATTAAAATGGATTAAAATCTCAATACTGATGGTTAAAACCAATTATTTTGAACGAATCCTTTAATGACTCATTCAAAAAGGCTCACAAACTCTTTTTTTTTAATTTGTCCATAATTGCCACATGCTTACAATACAAGAGTAACATAGCAGTTATAATATCATAGTTTTACTTAAAAAAAATCAATTTAAACTTTTCTAATTCTGCTGACAAACAAAAAACAAACAAACAAAAAAACAGCATATGCTGGGTAGGTATGTTTTGAAAGATGGCAGCTGGTTTAAGCTAGTCCTTAGTTGGTCATGAGCTGGTTTAAGCTGGTCATGTGGTGGTCCTAACTAGCTCCTGATCAGAACCAGCTCATAACCAGCTCAAGTCCAGCTAAAACCAGCTCATGACCAACTAAGGACCAGCTTAAATCAGCTCAAACCAGGTGTCATGCTTCAAAAACATACATAACCTGCATAAGCTGTTTTTGTTCAATTGTTTGATTTGACTGGTGATTATCATCTTTTCTATCAGCTGAACTACACTGTTTGGCCCCTGTGGTTATTTTATTTTATTTATCTTTTTTTTAAGTCCCATGTATATTACAACAGCTGAAAAAGAATTTATTTCATATAAGAAAAACTGACATTATTACTGAAATATTCCCAAATTACACATCCACTGAAATCTAATCAATTAATTCGAATTTAATCGAAAATTTAATAAAGAAAACTGTATCGATACCAACTCCCACAATGAGGTTATAAATTATAAATAGTTTTTACTCTTTTTTTGCAATGTGAAAAAGTCTACAGACACTGCTGTCCTATGACTTGTCCTCTTGATTTGCTGTATTTCTCCAAAGAAAACACTTTAAAACTTTTCTCCACGTCTTGTAATCCCTCACTCTAAAAATGACTCTAAAAATGTAGACTAATGTAATGAAGAAATGTTCTGTATTTTGAATTACGCATTACATTGTCTTAAACAGAAAATGTCCTAGCAGAAAATTACCACGAACTTTTCCATTTTTCTAAAGATTTTCCCCCATGGTACTTTTAACATCCTTTAAAGAAGAAATGACAGAAAGTTAAAAACAAATTGGTAAATGATAGAAAAATTTTAGCTAACAAGTAATATGGAAATGACAGCTAGTATTTTGCACAAGTAAATGCAATCACATTTGAGACGTATTGGGATGAGGGTGTAAAAGCAATGCATATAATATGCAGATACAAAACATGTTAATTCCAGGTGTAAAAGAAACAACTGTGTCGCCATGTTGAGTCAAGTGCATAAACCAGCAGACACAAGCGCTTTAAGGAATTCACAGAGAAAAAGAGATGCATCTTACAAATACTGGTGTTTATACTTAAAGACAGCTGGTGCTTCATTAGAAATTTGTGAGGTTTGAACTGAGCACGTTATATAAGGCCAAGTTTATCAAGACACTCGTGGGCTATAAAGAAAAAGTCTCTTTGAAAAGTGAGTCACTAAGCAGCATAAGTTTCAGTTGGTCTTTCTGGCCAAGTCAGAGGGAGAGGTGAGAATTTACTGTGCCGTGGAAACTGAAAATAAAACACAAACATGGAGCTTTTCCTACTCTCTCTTTTTCTGCTCTTCTCGTTGTAAGTCCATAACTCTTTCCCCCCTCTCTCTCTCTCCTTTTATTTTTCTCTTTCTCTCCCTGTAAAAAGCAAGGGAAAAGTAAGCACGAAAACTTGGGGCGCAGAGCAGCTGAGAGGACAACTGTCCTCCTGTCCGGAGTCCCAGCGCCAGCCAAGTAAAACAGTGGCGTTCCACTAGGAAATGGCAAGCCAAACAGAGACAGCCATGAATCTGAACTGCATGAATGTGAGGGTTTCTCCTCGCATTCCCCAAAGGCACAGCTGATTATAGAAGACTTCTGTAGTTAAGGACATTTCCCAAATGGTTTTAGCAGTGCTTGGAATTAAATATTTAGTTAAAGGCAGAAGGGTTCAAAACACCAATCAGTACAGTGTGTAGCGTGTTATTAATACATGATTGCTGATCTATCGCATGCTTCATTAGGGCTCCACTGTATTCCGCAATCTGTTGTGAAAGCAAAGCCGCGCATCGGAGTTTCAATAAAACTATTCATTTCTCTGAGGTCCTTGTGCGAAGTAGCAAAAGATTAGCCGATAGATAAATATGTAATTTAGATGAATCCTCAACCAGATTCATTTGATTTGAGGTTGTGTAAAGAATAACAGAAGCGCTAGCATGTTAGCCGCACATCTGTTCGTGTATGCGTGTGCGTGCGTGTGTTGGCAGTGAGATAAAAGGCCGTGACCAGAGCAGAGTTAGTTTAGCGGGGGCGAGCAGGGAGAAGCTTGTGCATTAGTTAGTGGAATTATCTGGATAACTCCTCCGCCAGTGAAAGGTACAAACTCACAGTGGCAGGATTGGATAATGCTATTATCAGCATGATTGTAGCATTAGAGAGAGGCATTAATGTGGATCATTCAGACCATTCAGCACTAAGAATTGCCATAAAATTACAGCATTATCTGCAGAGATGGGCGCTGGATATCAGCAAGGGGGAAAAGCCCACGAAAGCAAAGCAAAGCTTTGAACTAGCAGTTGTTTCAGCTGCCAATTTGTAAACATGACCGTTATATGGCTAATTCCACATCTACCACAACCTTTAAACCATCGCTGCAAATTGCCCCATTTAATTGTGTATAAACAGCATGTACAGCTACTGTATTTCCTTTTATTTACAGTCGCACATATGTTAGTCTAGCTGCAGACAAAACCGATGTGATTTCTACACTGGAAAAAATGACGTAGATGTTTTCACTAGTAAATTTCACAATTAATTACAAAGAAAGGGTAAGTTACACATTCATTTTTTAACCCTTTCACACGTGAGTTTAAAGTAGAAAGACTGAAGCAGTATTTTCTTGTAAAACGTACTCCAATATTTGCTATATTTACAAATTCTACAGTGCACAGGACTGTGTGATTTCTACTTTGAAAACAAATGTGTAGAAACTAATTTTGAGTAAATTTCACAACTGGCCATTCGCAGGGAGTTTGATTGACAGGCGAGCTGACCAATCAAAATGCAGAATCTGCCAATTTTGCCTGACAACAAACCAGACAGGAGAGTAGATTAACATTGGACTTGACTTTGATTAATGGTGTGTACTGACGTCTTTCCACGTCTTTCCAAGGTATCAAACAAGATACCTTCTGATGTTCATTCATGTTTATTTCATGCTATAACTATAAGCAGTCAACATATGAAGTGGATCAAAAAGGTTCAAAGTATCAAAGTAGGTAACAAAGTTGTCCTAAGACAAGAACGGGTATAATTTTGGTTTTAGGACAACTTTGATTAAATGTTTTGATCCACTTCAAATGTTGACTAGTGTAGTGACGAGGAAGAGATGATCGGTTCATGTGGCGCTTGAACTGAAGTACCACAGTGATCCATCATGAAACATTAAAGGGAAACAAAATGGTATTTATTGTTAAAATAAATAAAAAAAAGACGAAATTTAAAAACGTATTATTGATATTTTTCACTGCTTGAGAACATGATGTGTTCCATTTTGAAGTAGAAAAAATGAAATAATATTTGCTTGTAAAACATACTCCAATATTTGTTTTATTTACGACTATAAAAAAATCATTTCTACAGTGCAGGCTAACATATTTCCAGTTATACGAGTCAAAGCCCCTCGAGTGCTGCAGAAATCCTGTCGGTTGCAGATGTTCGGATGATTCTGGGCCTTGTCTGTTTGTGGCTCCGCTATAATTTCTACCACATTTCTCGACTTGCTGCTTGCTCACTGTTCAGTTTTTCCCAAACCCTCCAGTTTTCCACCCTAGTCTGTGTACATCTATATTTTGCTCCGCTTCGCTATCTCTTTCGCTTTCTTTTGCCTTTGAATGAGATAAATATACATTGTGCCATTGAAGCCCTAGTGTGGGAGGTCTGGAGCTCTGCGGCGCAGGGAGGCGCAGACATCCGAGACACGCTCACACCGCATCCCAGGAACGCCATGCGCAAAAATAGCTCAGAGATTTCCACATTTTATATTTGTCTGAGGGGATATTTGAATGCAAATGAATACGGAGGAATGGCAGAGGGTGTTTTTGTTGTGCGGAATTAGTGTTGTGAGGGCGCTTTCTTCCCCATTCTTCTCCGTCTTTCTCTTCGCCGTCCAAATGACTGCCATTAAGGCAGGACAGACTCGAGCCAAACACAGGGCTCCACTTAATGTGATTTCCTCCAGAAGGGAAAGAAACAAAGGAAGGAGTGATTCATCAGGGAGAGAGAGAGACAAACCACTCATTCTGAAGCTGTCCACCTCCGAACGACGTTCAGCGCAAACACTGTGCATGTTCACGGGAGTGTTTATTTCTGCATTTGCGCAAACACGGTCAGGATGAACATCAAAGCGCTCTGGCAGTAAGAAACACTGAAAACAAAGATTCATTCTCCATTAGAACAGGATTATATTGCAAAAGAACATTGTGTTGAACTCAAATAAACCCACTGTTATAATCCATATGAAACGAGGCATATCGCTTCTATGCAATCACACACGCCGCGCTAATACAAAAGAGGCCCGGCGAAAGAGAGAGAGGAACTGGTTTCTCTGGCAGAGATGTTTGCAATGCCAGCTTTCAGCAGCCATATCGACAGAATTGAGTTTGACAGACTTGTTGAGTGGCGGTGATTGGCCCTGCTCCAGGGACACGCTACAGCAAAAGACTGTGTATAACACCAAAGGCAGGAGAGCAGAAGGGGAGGATGCTGTGGCCGCACAGATTGGCCTCCCCAACAGCAGCGGTGAGAACATGAGATAAGACGGCGAGCGAAAGGAAGGAGAGAGGGAAGAAATGGCCAAAACAGAGGTGTGAGGCCAGGCTGCCATCTGAGGAGGTGATGAAAACGAGGGCTGAGGGTGTTAATGTTAGCATGTGCATCACACACATACGCACATGCTCACACAGCAAGTCCGTATATATAAGCAACATGTGCAGAAAAGCATCAGCGGCAACACATTTATAGTGCTTTGGCTTCCAGGCATACACCAGCACCTATAATTTGAATTTTTTTCATGGTTCGTTTGAATAAAGAGAGACAATCCAAGCTGATGGATGACATACCAAGAATTAAATAAATTACATAAACGTTAGTGACTTAAAGTTTTAATTGAACTGAAACAGTGATTAAACTAGTCAATGGAGAGTTCTACAGCAATGAGCTGCCTCTCGATATTTCAGGCGAACAAATTATGTACTATTAACCTAGCATTATTTTTAGTCTCAGTGAAGTCCATCCACTATGCTGACATGTTTAGTGCAGTGGACACTGGCACAGTCAAAATGCATAACTGGAGAAGCACTAATTATATGTCAAGGTTTCAGTCAATGATTTTGGCCCTCCAAAACTATTTGGGCTAAAATGGAAAATTGTTTTTTTTGCAGTTTTGGTTCAGAGCTGTGGTATAGCAGTTAAAGCAGATGCTTCAGGCAAGGTGAAGATGAAAGTTTGAATCTGACCAACGCTGCATTCAGTTTGCTTGTTTTTTTTTTATTCTAAAATTCAATGTTTACGCATGCTCCAATCTTCTTGCTTTTTAACAGACTGCTTTACATCCACTTATGATGAAAATCAAGCAAATTTATCAAAGATTATTGGTGACCCTGGACCACAAAACCAGTTTGAAATTGAGATTTATACATCATTTAAGTTGAATAAATAAGCTTTCCTTTGATGTATGCTTTGTTAAGATATTTGGACAATACACCTATTTGAAAATCTGGAATCTGAGGGTGCAAAACAAAAACAAAAAATAAATTAATTAATTTAAAAAAATAAATTAAAAATGTGAGAAAATCACCTTTAAAGTTGTCCAAATGAAGTTCTTAGCAATGCATATTACTGATTAAAAATTAAGTTTTGATATATTTACGGTAGGAAATTTACTAAATATCTTCATGTATCATGATCTTTATTTAATATCCTAATGATTTTTGTCATAAAAGAAAAATCGATAATTTTGACCCATAGAATGTATTGTTGGCTATTGCTACAAACATACCGGTTTTGTGGTCCAGGGTCACATTTATCAAACCATTGAATAATCCATTCAGTAAGCCTTCTCCATTCTTCATTCAAGATGTGTGTTCCTAAATTTGTGAATTTATATTAAAGACTGTTATTAATTTCTGTGTTTCAGAGTCTGTTCAGAATTTTAGATTATGTTTAGTGCACTGTTACGGCAATGTCATATTCACAACATTTACCAGAGTATAGCTCTTTTGATTCAAGAACCTAAAAACATTGTTTGTGCAATGCTAGTATGTTTCAGTGCTATTTCCCCCCTTTATTTTGTTCTTGAAAACAGTATGTTTTAATTAATTAATAGTTTTCGGCCCATCTCCTACCATCGACAACATCTGAAAAAAAATATCTTGGTCAACAAACGTTTCAGTGACAAGACTCACAAGAACTCCTGGCCCCTCAGTGGATTTTAGCAATCAAAAAGTCCCAATGTTGTTTCAGTCTACTAGAACCAAATGTTACAAACGCACTTCACAAACAACACTTTCAGTGGTCCAAAGGTTAGCTGTAATAAGCAGTGTGATGGAACAGGGGAGCTCTGTGCCTTTTCTCCTGTGTCAGTTCTACGGGCCGTTGGGGGCGAGGATGCTCCTCTCTCATAGATCAGTGTTTAATGTACCCGGCGGCTGCCTGGGATGGCCGGAGACGAATGATGGCGTTCAGGGCCAAATCCCAGAGCTGCTCGGCTCAGCACGGCCACGGCCGTCTGAACGCGCTGTTTGGGTACTTAGCACACACAGGCCAGAGGTTCTCGGAGTCCACAGCTCCAGCCCTGCAGCCTGCCACTCTAATGATTCCCTAGACTCCAGCTGCTGACCCCTCCAGCCCTGGCCATTCATTAGAGCAGCGAGAGAGGGAGAGAGAGACAAAATGAGTGAGTGTGACAGAGAAAGAATGGAGCAGCTTACGGCGTTCTCTCTCGCTCACACGACCGCTTTCTGCCGCAGTTACACTCTTCGTCCTCTTTGCTATCAGCACGAGGATGCTAGCCCCCCTGGGGCTGCCCACGGAGCCTGTGAAGTTCACACACACTCCATTATCTGAACGGCGTGTGTGTCCCTGAGCATTCTGCAGGACGCCGGAACCATTTATACACACACACACCTGCTGGTCGGCAGCAAAAACCAGACACGTTTTTTATCTCTCTGGTGCATCGCACGCAGAGGGACACAGATTAGCAGAGGCTAAGTGTAACCTGAATAAATACACATATGTGTGGCCCATCATGGCCTGGAAACTCCACATCGGAGCGAGTTGATTATTATGGTTTGGGTTTTGCGTTTTTCTCCCTTATTCAGAACAGGATTAGTGGGCTTATAAAGGGGTGTTGGAGACACAGTAGACTGGCGCGGCCTGGACTGGCACACTATCCTTTAGAGCCCAGCCTTAATGATTTCTAATGCGGCTAAATGCTCCGGCGCCACGAAAACCCGCTTTGCGCTGGGGACGAGCAACTCTCCCTTTGCCTGTTTCTCTTTGTTGATTTTAGCGAGACGACAACAGAGTTGGCTTATCTCAGTACCAGGCCTGCACCGGGGGGAGTCTCCCAAAAGCCCAAAGCCCCAGCGTCTTATTAGAGATGCTTATAATGTTTGTCTGTTCTTCGTTTTAGCCCCTCATGCACACACACACACACACACACACATCCTCACTGCACTATGTTCAAAGCTGTAAGCCTTTGCCCTGCAGAGTTTTTGTCAGGCCAGAAAATGTACCTTGTATCCATCTAATCATACAGTTTTTGGACAGTCAAGCAATACTTGGCTATATGATTGCAATTTATTGTTATTTTATTATTTATTTATTTATTTTATTATTTCATCTCCAATGCTGAAAAATGTATGGCTATTATATGGTATATATGTTTTCGAACTGGTCCCACAATGCATATTTTCGGAAAACTGAAAACTGGTTACACTGCTTGTTAGTTTATTTATTTTATTTTTTTATGGGTTGTTGTCTGCATCGATCCATTATTTCAACAGGACTTTTCATTGGAATAAAGACCAAGTTTGGAATGAGATTTTATTTGCATTCTAATTTGCGTTTCTCTAATAAATACACTTTCTTGACACTATATACACTTTATTTAACTTAAGGCAGTTTCTTTAACTTCAAACTGCTCTCCTGTTTGTCCCAGGGGTTGTTTTTTAATAACTTTTTACTGTTATATAATATATTAAAACTTGTTATCATAACTTCATCATTTATATTTGCTAGCTTTCAAGTGCCATTTATGTGTATATTTTATTGTTTTACTCTTGTCCCAAACCAAGACTTTAATATTAAAATGTGAAAATCCGCCATACAATGAATATTGCATTTTTAAACCTATGATACAAATATTAACCATAAATAATTAATATTTTTATGTGAAAATTATATTTGATGAAAATCCTTTTTTTTTTTTAAGTTATATTTTTAGGCTTCTTTGCCTTTTTTCTGACAGGCGAGACAGCTGAGAAGAAACGATAAATTATCAGGAAGGATTTCTTGTTTTTTGGATTATAATTCTGCAACAGGTTTGGGATTATTTCACCACCACAATAAATCAAGTTAAAGGTCACTTTTCTGTAAGTATTTTTTTATTGCACATCATTTCCAAATATGCTTGAATTTTCTTAAATTATACAGTGTATAAGTGACCCCAGGGCCCATAACATCCGTATTTTACAATATACATCTGATATTAGAATTGTGTTTTTGCAGGTGTCAAATATACAGATGTTTTTAGATAGATAGATAGATAGAAAGATAGATAGTTCCCCTACTATATATGGTGAAAATTTGTATTGGATAGTGTATGTAATTTTAGGGTAGTATACCGTTTTCGTAAGTGAAAAAGAACCGTATTTGACATTTCCAGAATTACCTGTGTTACATTTCAATACATTTCACTGAAATAACTGTTTCTTCTTAGCTTTTTCTTATCAGTTTTGTATATTAGGGTTGTATGTTACATCTAATGTTGCTAAATTAATCTTTATTGCATCATTTCAGTTTCATGTGTGTTACCATGATGGTATTTAGTGTTTGTGTGAATGACACTGTGCACCTTCTATATGTTAATATTTAAAAGCTGTTTGTCATGGGCTTTAGTTCATCATGTGACTTTCTCATCATCACCTGCATTTGGTGGATATCAGTGTATTACAAAGGTACAAAACAGATTTCAGTACTTCAATAGGTTGGTATATTAACATTATATCAGTTAATGAAATTACGGTATTTTAATGTAAATTTATGTTAAAACTGTAAAACCTAAATTGTCTGGCAACCCACAGCTGTCATTTTTTTACCTCAAATATTATGGTTTTTTTTTTTTTCTTTTTAACAGTGTAATAGGTTAGAGATTACAAGTTACTCTATTTAAAATGTAACAAGTAGTATAACTGTTTTAATTACATAAATGTAACAGCAATGTAACAGATTACATCTGATAACTTTTTGAATACTTTTCTAAAGTTCTAAATATTGTTTTCAACTGTTAATTAGTTAAATCAACTCTCAGACAGGTTATAACCTAAAACTTTCAGCGGTGATGTGGATTTCCTCAATAAACTCCTAATTTGCTGCTTATTAATAGTTAGTAAAGTAGTTGTTAAGTTCAGGTATTGAGTAGGATTAGGTATGTGGAATATCGTCATGCAGAATATGTGCTTTATAAGTACTAATGAACAGCCTATATGTTAATAATAGGCATGCTAATAAGTTAATTAGTTAATGAACTAGTTAATAGTGTGAATTGTTCCCTATACTAAAGTGTTACCATTATTATTATTATTACATTTCCTAGCTTTTTACAGAAAATATTCAGATGTAACCCCCTTTTGTAATCGTAAACATTTTCCTAAGTAACTGTAATTTAATTACACATTTTACCTCAGTAACTCTAACGGATACATTTATTTTTTTTATTAAAATACATAACGCTGTTACATGTAACTAGGTACTCCCCAGCACTGATCGTGAATAATTCAGCAGCAGTATCTATCTGGTTAACACTCCAATATAGTAGGTGGCAGCACTGCATCTTAAAGCTGGTTGCCACCCATCATAAACTATAAAAGGAGAAGAAGAAGACGGTGATGATGACGACGGCTATGCAGTATGTAGGTGTCACACAAAATCATGTCACAGGAGATGACAAAAGCGAGAAATTCTACCCACGCCCGGAAAAAGTTACAGGAAGTGCTGAACAGTTGTTTTTGTACAGTTTTGTACAATTATGATGACAAACTCTCTCTATCCACTCATATTTCAAAAAAGGATACATTAGCCTTTAGAATTAGAATTTTACTTATTGCATTTCCCCTCAAATTTTCTACAGATATTGCAATAATAAAATTATTGCTAATTCTTTTGGCCATTATAATTAAGGGTAATGAAAATATGATATTGTGACAGCACTAACAGCAATATTAGGGGCCATTCAACCACAAGAGATAGTTCCAAACAAGATTCCACAAGATATTTTCCAAAGCAAAAAACATGAGATGTGGGTAGTGGAATGGGGAAAAAAGCAATGGTTTAGAGATGTTTTTCTTAAAAGTGAACTTATTTTAACTTGAGTGCTGCCCTTTTAGAATGCCATGTCACCCATGAGATGGAAGCGAAACAGCCAGACACATCCATCCACCAGTTTACATAGAAAAACAATGGAAAACTAGCACAGTGGCATGAAAAAAACATGTTTTGTGTGGACCAGACCTTAGGTTTTGATTCGTCCTATATGGCCCGGGTTGGTTGTGGGGACAGAAAAATTGTTATATGTTTTTTTGATCCTGTCAAAGTGTTGTAAGAGCAATATCTGTTTGTTACTTTAACAGCTCTAACTCTGAATAAAAAATGTAATTCAAAAGGAAAAAAAAGCTACATGATGAATCCTCATCACTGTGCAGTGTTCCTCATACCACACCGCAATGTTAATCCAGCGATGCGTTATCAGAGTGTCTCGGGTCTGTCTGTGTTGTGGAAAAGTTCCGCAGGCATGTGTTCAGAGTCTGAGCTCTTCCTCCTGTGCGTGGCCTGACTCTCCTGTCCTCCCTCATTCCACCGCCGACCTGTGATAAGATCAGTTCGTTCTCTTTCGTCTCTCCTCTGTGTCTCACAGGAGAGCCCTCCAGCTCTTAGCTGGCCTTTTATTTATGAAGCCACTGTTTATTTGTTTTTCTTTTGGTTCTGGGATTAATTATCATCACCATATGTCTGACTAAAAGCAAGCAAGAATTGTTGTTTCTGTGTTGGTTACTGTCAAAATCATTTCGTTTTGTGTTGCCCCATCAAATTAATAAGTACATCAATCTACAACTATATAATCAAAACGGTTGTGTACTTAAACCCTTAAACTATCCTGCAATATGGATTTCTTATGTTTACCTTTAAAAGCACACACTTTGAAAGTAGCTTTTCAGAGTTTAGATGCAAACGATGTTACATACAAGCAACTGTTTTCTTGCAAAAACCTTGTCAGCCTTCTGCAACACACACACAGCCACAGCAGGCTCTGTGACCTTGGTTAAAGCGAGAGTCAGGCTTGGTGTAAATGTATGGGTTGTTTGCATGATGCAGCAATGAGCTGAAAGTGTATGCTGGCCTCATCAGTGAGAACAGCCAATCAAGTGCTATCGTTGAATCCGAACGCGGCTCTCTGTCGGGGGCCACTCCTCACCTCATTTTTCACTCTGTTGGCAAAGGGCCCTGGAAGTTTCTCTCAAAGTGTTAATGAGTTCAGAGAAAATGCAGAGAAAGTTGCGATCGCCATCTTTGATATATGCTAAGTATTTTTTTTTAAGGTCCTTCTTAGACCTTGGGTTTTTGATTAAGGCAACAGGGAGGAAAAAAAATACACATGACAAACCATTTCCTGTATGCCGCCGATTGAAGCAAAAACAAGCAGTGTAATATATGATTAATGACTACAAACCGCAACTGAAGTAATTCTGCAAAAAGTAATGAGTTTTTGCCCCGTATCTGACTACTTTGCTATAGGCCTACAACTACAAAAATACAATAAGCATTTCTCAGCATACACAATATACAAACATATAAGAGTCAGGAAACCAAGCAGGCACATGCATGGCCAAAATTCTATGATTAACATGATACAAGAATGTTCATAACACCAACTGTTATGTGCATCTATACTATAATGCATTTTATCCAAGATGCAGGAGAGAAAATCTCTTGGATTTTCCAAACACGTTCATATAATAGTTATATATATACATTCAACTCTTCTGGAATTTACAAATAAGAGTGTTCACGAGAAAGAAAAGAAAAATCTTTTATTATTTTAGACAATTTTAAGACTACTTTGCCATGAGCACACGTGTGCCATATCCATTTTGGTTTTAAGCCACTTTCATAAAAAGTCTAAATGTGGTGTAACCATGTAACCAAATAAAATGTATTAACATATTCCTTACCTAAATCTAAAAAAACAAAAATATCATGAGTAAATTTATTTGTCATTTTTAGGGAGTTGCAACAATTTGCTATTCAAATTCTTTCCCCCAAAATTTTCCTCACAAAGTCACTGAAAGTCTGCAGGAAGCCTCTTTAAGACAATTAGTAGTAATAGTAGTAGTAGTAGTAATACAGGTGCATCTCAATAACTTAGAATGTCGTGGAGAAGTTCATTGATTATAGTAATTCAACTCAAATTGTGAAACACATGTATTAAATAAATTCAGTGCACACAGACTGAAGTAGTTTAAGTCTTTGGTTCTTTTAATTGTGATGATTTTGGCTCACATTTAACAAAAACCCAC
>JAHKKF010508720.1:0-15955 GCA_019740295.1 Labeo calbasu
GTTAATATAATAATATAAATAAAAAAATAATATTTAAATGATTTAAATGGTATTTATATTATTACATTATTTAAACATAAAATAAAATTGTTTAAATAAATTATAAAAAATAATGTATAACAATTATACAATTGTTAAAGAGACTCAAAATGTTCCAAACCCGCTCATCTTCTGAACACAATTTAAGATATTTTTGATCAAATCCAAGAGCTTTCTGACCCTGCATTGACAGTAATGCAACTGACATGTTCAAAGCCTAGAAAGGTAGTAACGACATTGTTAAAATAGTGTCAGTTATTAATGCATGTTCACAAGGGTACCACGACATATGCGTGTGTCGCTGTTGACACAGAAACCGGTATTCTGATGCAGAACGTTTGGGAATGGGAATAACGGCATTATAAATAAATGGCGTTACTAACGGCATTACTTTTTTCAGTAACGAGTAATCATACGAATGACTGTCTTCCGCATTACAACGCCATTACCGTTACTGACAATAAAATGTGGCATTACTATAATTGAGCTCACTAAAGCCGTTTCATCCGAGTAGGCTCTCTCTCAGCCATAGGACCTGCAAAGCTGTGCGTTGCATAACGATGCATTCTTATTCTGAGGTAAATTCTGACTTATTCCTCTCAGCATGTCTTCTTCCATAAACGAAAAGCAGCCGAGATGGACTTGATGAATGTTCACATTTGTTTACGGATTACTTTATCAGAGAAAATTTGTTTTCGATGTGACTTACTATATTTAAAAGTAGACATTTCAAGTTTCTATACATATATTTATCATGTCTGTGCAGGTATTCCCTGAGATTCAGGTTGTTTTATTTACGTGTCTGTAAAGAGAAGCAACGGAGACCGAGACAGCAGAGAGCACACTCTGTTTGTGTTCTTTATTTTACAAAAGCACATTGTTTTGTTGTTATTATGACTATACACAAATAAAATTAGACCCCTTGCAATTTTTAAACGATACCTTATTGTTATCTGTACGATCAAATATGAGGAGTATTTTTAGTTTTTTTCGCGGTCATCGAGAAAAAAATGAGACAGACCGCACCAGTGCAGTCTTCGACCCCAGAGGGTTTAACAGCATTGCCGCAGGATGTTTTTTAATGTCCACGGGTTGAAGTGACCCCCATAACGAGATATTTAGCCTCTGGAAGGTGTTTCTCACATTGTCCCACAGCAATATTAAAATAGTCTACATTAGTGTACAACATTTTATTCATTTAACATATTAAATACTGGGGGCATCCACATTATTTGATGTATTTGAACTTTTCTTTTTTTTACGCAACACAGCAGTTACCTTCCCTGGTAATTAGTCACTTTTATAATGATTTAATTAAGTTACTAACTCAGTTACTATTTGTGAGAAGTAACTAGTAACTATAACTAATTACTTTTTTAAAGTAACATGCCCAACACTGTTTATTATCTGCATTTAACGCTTTCCTGCTGTCTTTATTATAAGAACAAACTCGGGGTCTGTTATTGGGTCATGACCCACCAGTTTAGATCCACTGTATTAAACAACAACACTGTTGGCATCTTGCTTGTGTCTTTCATTTTTTCCATTCGCTCCTCTCATTTATGGTCTCTCTCTCTTCCAACTATCGGCACTCATCTCTGTGGATTTCTTATCAGCTCTGTCTTTGCCTTTCTTTCGCTCTCTCTCCTGTGGTGTTTGGGTCTTTGGTTCGCAGGTGGTAATGAAGGGATGGTATGCAGGGCCATAAACTGAGAGGCATGTTGTCAGTATGCATAAAGGATGAGACTGGAGGATGGTGGAGAGGTCAGAAGAGAAGGGAGAGAGAGAGAGAAAGGCAGAGAAACCTCACAGACTTGGATGTTTGAGAGCATATCTTAGCTGACTTGTCCTTTTCCTGTTGCGGAGGAAATGGAAATGCATGCACAGCGCCCCCTATAGATTCAGCACAGCCACAGCCGCGGAGCCTTTTGAGACGGCACATTAGTGAGATCATTAATTACAGTCATGGGGGAACCAACCAGACACACACAAACAGACAATCGCAAACAAGTCTCCGCTGGAACAGCGTAACAGTAAACCCACAAACACGAACGTTTTCTCCGCAGCCACAAGGTCTGTTTGTAGCGACGTCAGCTGCGGTCTGGAACTGTGTTTTAGTAGTACCAAAAAAGATTGTTTGTAACGTAGCTAGTAGCCATTGTAGAAAAGAAGTTGTCCCCTCCCCCACCAGCACCCCCTTTAACTGTGAAGCATGCTTGATGTGATTAGCTGTCATGTTACACGGCTGCTAAAGCAGTAGAGGGGAGCGATACCCTTTTTGCTGCCTGGGTATCCCAGTCTGGAGGCAGATTTGTGTTCCTGCGAGTGTGTGTGCGTGTTTGACCGCGAGTGTGTGTTGGGGTGTTGAGACGCACAGCGAGAGTGTGAGTGGATTACACACGGTTCAGAATGTGTATGGGGAAGCGTGGCGCTAACACGGCTTTCTAATGGGATTTCGCAATCCTTTTCCCTGCTCTCTTTCTTGCTCTCTATCTTACTCTCTCTTCCACATGTCGGCTAGCACGCACACTCGCACACAAACATAAGCACAGGTAACGCCCAAAATAACCCTCTGTAGTGGTGTTCTCGCTGAGCTGTAAGCAAACTGTCTGCGGTGAACTCGTTCTTTCTCTCAAACGCGGGCCAAAGCCCCCTCGTCTTGTCGAGTCTGCGTACCGTAAGCCGGAAAAGCTGAAAATACAAAAAGGAAAATGAGCAAACTTGATTCGGTTCTCAGAGATGCTCAGCTCAGCTGAAAGCGTTGAAGGAAAGCAGCGTCGTTCTGAGTGAACTCTTGTGTTTTCCCATTTGGACAGAGAACAGCGGAGATGTCAGTTACCCCTTGACTTACATGACAGACTATGACAAGAAATGGATCTTCTTCCCCAGAGCCGTAGTGGCAGTGTGCTGAAGTCTAGTTTGACAGTAAGATTAAATGTGTTTGTGTGGGGAGTTGAGCTTCTGACATCTAGCTGGGAATCCTCTCTACAGTTTGGGTGCATTCTGGGCCATTCTCAGAGGATTTTGTATGCTTTATACACAAGGAACCTTTTGTGAGTAAAAAAAATGCTGCTGTGTAAAGACATTGAGGCAAAGATCATAAGTGACCAAGCTAGGTTCGAATGCACGCAAGATGCGACGCAATTGTGATTGGATTAAAATGGATTAAAATCTCAATACTGATGGTTAAAACCAATTATTTTGAACGAATCCTTTAATGACTCATTCAAAAAGGCTCACAAACTCTTTTTTTTTAATTTGTCCATAATTGCCACATGCTTACAATACAAGAGTAACATAGCAGTTATAATATCATAGTTTTACTTAAAAAAAATCAATTTAAACTTTTCTAATTCTGCTGACAAACAAAAAACAAACAAACAAAAAAACAGCATATGCTGGGTAGGTATGTTTTGAAAGATGGCAGCTGGTTTAAGCTAGTCCTTAGTTGGTCATGAGCTGGTTTAAGCTGGTCATGTGGTGGTCCTAACTAGCTCCTGATCAGAACCAGCTCATAACCAGCTCAAGTCCAGCTAAAACCAGCTCATGACCAACTAAGGACCAGCTTAAATCAGCTCAAACCAGGTGTCATGCTTCAAAAACATACATAACCTGCATAAGCTGTTTTTGTTCAATTGTTTGATTTGACTGGTGATTATCATCTTTTCTATCAGCTGAACTACACTGTTTGGCCCCTGTGGTTATTTTATTTTATTTATCTTTTTTTTAAGTCCCATGTATATTACAACAGCTGAAAAAGAATTTATTTCATATAAGAAAAACTGACATTATTACTGAAATATTCCCAAATTACACATCCACTGAAATCTAATCAATTAATTCGAATTTAATCGAAAATTTAATAAAGAAAACTGTATCGATACCAACTCCCACAATGAGGTTATAAATTATAAATAGTTTTTACTCTTTTTTTGCAATGTGAAAAAGTCTACAGACACTGCTGTCCTATGACTTGTCCTCTTGATTTGCTGTATTTCTCCAAAGAAAACACTTTAAAACTTTTCTCCACGTCTTGTAATCCCTCACTCTAAAAATGACTCTAAAAATGTAGACTAATGTAATGAAGAAATGTTCTGTATTTTGAATTACGCATTACATTGTCTTAAACAGAAAATGTCCTAGCAGAAAATTACCACGAACTTTTCCATTTTTCTAAAGATTTTCCCCCATGGTACTTTTAACATCCTTTAAAGAAGAAATGACAGAAAGTTAAAAACAAATTGGTAAATGATAGAAAAATTTTAGCTAACAAGTAATATGGAAATGACAGCTAGTATTTTGCACAAGTAAATGCAATCACATTTGAGACGTATTGGGATGAGGGTGTAAAAGCAATGCATATAATATGCAGATACAAAACATGTTAATTCCAGGTGTAAAAGAAACAACTGTGTCGCCATGTTGAGTCAAGTGCATAAACCAGCAGACACAAGCGCTTTAAGGAATTCACAGAGAAAAAGAGATGCATCTTACAAATACTGGTGTTTATACTTAAAGACAGCTGGTGCTTCATTAGAAATTTGTGAGGTTTGAACTGAGCACGTTATATAAGGCCAAGTTTATCAAGACACTCGTGGGCTATAAAGAAAAAGTCTCTTTGAAAAGTGAGTCACTAAGCAGCATAAGTTTCAGTTGGTCTTTCTGGCCAAGTCAGAGGGAGAGGTGAGAATTTACTGTGCCGTGGAAACTGAAAATAAAACACAAACATGGAGCTTTTCCTACTCTCTCTTTTTCTGCTCTTCTCGTTGTAAGTCCATAACTCTTTCCCCCCTCTCTCTCTCTCCTTTTATTTTTCTCTTTCTCTCCCTGTAAAAAGCAAGGGAAAAGTAAGCACGAAAACTTGGGGCGCAGAGCAGCTGAGAGGACAACTGTCCTCCTGTCCGGAGTCCCAGCGCCAGCCAAGTAAAACAGTGGCGTTCCACTAGGAAATGGCAAGCCAAACAGAGACAGCCATGAATCTGAACTGCATGAATGTGAGGGTTTCTCCTCGCATTCCCCAAAGGCACAGCTGATTATAGAAGACTTCTGTAGTTAAGGACATTTCCCAAATGGTTTTAGCAGTGCTTGGAATTAAATATTTAGTTAAAGGCAGAAGGGTTCAAAACACCAATCAGTACAGTGTGTAGCGTGTTATTAATACATGATTGCTGATCTATCGCATGCTTCATTAGGGCTCCACTGTATTCCGCAATCTGTTGTGAAAGCAAAGCCGCGCATCGGAGTTTCAATAAAACTATTCATTTCTCTGAGGTCCTTGTGCGAAGTAGCAAAAGATTAGCCGATAGATAAATATGTAATTTAGATGAATCCTCAACCAGATTCATTTGATTTGAGGTTGTGTAAAGAATAACAGAAGCGCTAGCATGTTAGCCGCACATCTGTTCGTGTATGCGTGTGCGTGCGTGTGTTGGCAGTGAGATAAAAGGCCGTGACCAGAGCAGAGTTAGTTTAGCGGGGGCGAGCAGGGAGAAGCTTGTGCATTAGTTAGTGGAATTATCTGGATAACTCCTCCGCCAGTGAAAGGTACAAACTCACAGTGGCAGGATTGGATAATGCTATTATCAGCATGATTGTAGCATTAGAGAGAGGCATTAATGTGGATCATTCAGACCATTCAGCACTAAGAATTGCCATAAAATTACAGCATTATCTGCAGAGATGGGCGCTGGATATCAGCAAGGGGGAAAAGCCCACGAAAGCAAAGCAAAGCTTTGAACTAGCAGTTGTTTCAGCTGCCAATTTGTAAACATGACCGTTATATGGCTAATTCCACATCTACCACAACCTTTAAACCATCGCTGCAAATTGCCCCATTTAATTGTGTATAAACAGCATGTACAGCTACTGTATTTCCTTTTATTTACAGTCGCACATATGTTAGTCTAGCTGCAGACAAAACCGATGTGATTTCTACACTGGAAAAAATGACGTAGATGTTTTCACTAGTAAATTTCACAATTAATTACAAAGAAAGGGTAAGTTACACATTCATTTTTTAACCCTTTCACACGTGAGTTTAAAGTAGAAAGACTGAAGCAGTATTTTCTTGTAAAACGTACTCCAATATTTGCTATATTTACAAATTCTACAGTGCACAGGACTGTGTGATTTCTACTTTGAAAACAAATGTGTAGAAACTAATTTTGAGTAAATTTCACAACTGGCCATTCGCAGGGAGTTTGATTGACAGGCGAGCTGACCAATCAAAATGCAGAATCTGCCAATTTTGCCTGACAACAAACCAGACAGGAGAGTAGATTAACATTGGACTTGACTTTGATTAATGGTGTGTACTGACGTCTTTCCACGTCTTTCCAAGGTATCAAACAAGATACCTTCTGATGTTCATTCATGTTTATTTCATGCTATAACTATAAGCAGTCAACATATGAAGTGGATCAAAAAGGTTCAAAGTATCAAAGTAGGTAACAAAGTTGTCCTAAGACAAGAACGGGTATAATTTTGGTTTTAGGACAACTTTGATTAAATGTTTTGATCCACTTCAAATGTTGACTAGTGTAGTGACGAGGAAGAGATGATCGGTTCATGTGGCGCTTGAACTGAAGTACCACAGTGATCCATCATGAAACATTAAAGGGAAACAAAATGGTATTTATTGTTAAAATAAATAAAAAAAAGACGAAATTTAAAAACGTATTATTGATATTTTTCACTGCTTGAGAACATGATGTGTTCCATTTTGAAGTAGAAAAAATGAAATAATATTTGCTTGTAAAACATACTCCAATATTTGTTTTATTTACGACTATAAAAAAATCATTTCTACAGTGCAGGCTAACATATTTCCAGTTATACGAGTCAAAGCCCCTCGAGTGCTGCAGAAATCCTGTCGGTTGCAGATGTTCGGATGATTCTGGGCCTTGTCTGTTTGTGGCTCCGCTATAATTTCTACCACATTTCTCGACTTGCTGCTTGCTCACTGTTCAGTTTTTCCCAAACCCTCCAGTTTTCCACCCTAGTCTGTGTACATCTATATTTTGCTCCGCTTCGCTATCTCTTTCGCTTTCTTTTGCCTTTGAATGAGATAAATATACATTGTGCCATTGAAGCCCTAGTGTGGGAGGTCTGGAGCTCTGCGGCGCAGGGAGGCGCAGACATCCGAGACACGCTCACACCGCATCCCAGGAACGCCATGCGCAAAAATAGCTCAGAGATTTCCACATTTTATATTTGTCTGAGGGGATATTTGAATGCAAATGAATACGGAGGAATGGCAGAGGGTGTTTTTGTTGTGCGGAATTAGTGTTGTGAGGGCGCTTTCTTCCCCATTCTTCTCCGTCTTTCTCTTCGCCGTCCAAATGACTGCCATTAAGGCAGGACAGACTCGAGCCAAACACAGGGCTCCACTTAATGTGATTTCCTCCAGAAGGGAAAGAAACAAAGGAAGGAGTGATTCATCAGGGAGAGAGAGAGACAAACCACTCATTCTGAAGCTGTCCACCTCCGAACGACGTTCAGCGCAAACACTGTGCATGTTCACGGGAGTGTTTATTTCTGCATTTGCGCAAACACGGTCAGGATGAACATCAAAGCGCTCTGGCAGTAAGAAACACTGAAAACAAAGATTCATTCTCCATTAGAACAGGATTATATTGCAAAAGAACATTGTGTTGAACTCAAATAAACCCACTGTTATAATCCATATGAAACGAGGCATATCGCTTCTATGCAATCACACACGCCGCGCTAATACAAAAGAGGCCCGGCGAAAGAGAGAGAGGAACTGGTTTCTCTGGCAGAGATGTTTGCAATGCCAGCTTTCAGCAGCCATATCGACAGAATTGAGTTTGACAGACTTGTTGAGTGGCGGTGATTGGCCCTGCTCCAGGGACACGCTACAGCAAAAGACTGTGTATAACACCAAAGGCAGGAGAGCAGAAGGGGAGGATGCTGTGGCCGCACAGATTGGCCTCCCCAACAGCAGCGGTGAGAACATGAGATAAGACGGCGAGCGAAAGGAAGGAGAGAGGGAAGAAATGGCCAAAACAGAGGTGTGAGGCCAGGCTGCCATCTGAGGAGGTGATGAAAACGAGGGCTGAGGGTGTTAATGTTAGCATGTGCATCACACACATACGCACATGCTCACACAGCAAGTCCGTATATATAAGCAACATGTGCAGAAAAGCATCAGCGGCAACACATTTATAGTGCTTTGGCTTCCAGGCATACACCAGCACCTATAATTTGAATTTTTTTCATGGTTCGTTTGAATAAAGAGAGACAATCCAAGCTGATGGATGACATACCAAGAATTAAATAAATTACATAAACGTTAGTGACTTAAAGTTTTAATTGAACTGAAACAGTGATTAAACTAGTCAATGGAGAGTTCTACAGCAATGAGCTGCCTCTCGATATTTCAGGCGAACAAATTATGTACTATTAACCTAGCATTATTTTTAGTCTCAGTGAAGTCCATCCACTATGCTGACATGTTTAGTGCAGTGGACACTGGCACAGTCAAAATGCATAACTGGAAAAGCACTAATTATATGTCAAGGTTTCAGTCAATGATTTTGGCCCTCCAAAACTATTTGGGCTAAAATGGAAAATTGTTTTTTTGCAGTTTTGGTTCAGAGCTGTGGTATAGCAGTTAAAGCAGATGCTTCAGGCAAGGTGAAGATGAAAGTTTGAATCTGACCAACGCTGTAGTCAGTTTGCTTGTATTTTTTATCCTAAAATTCAGTGTTTATGCATGCTTCAATCTTCTTGCTTTACATCCACTCATGATGAAAATCAAGCAAATTTGTCAAAGATTATTGGTGACCCTGGACCACAAAACCAGTGTGAAATTGAGATTTATACATCATTTAAGTTGAATAAATAAGCTTTCCATTGATGTATGCTTTGTTAAGATATTTGGAAAATATTTGGCAGAGATACACCTATTTGAAAATCTGGAATCTGAGGGTGCAAAACAAAAACAAAAAATAAATAAATGTAAAAAAAAAATTGTAAAAATTTGAGAAAATCGCCTTTAAAGTTGTCCAAATGAAGTTCTTAGCAATGCATAATACTGATTAAAAATTAAGTTTTGATATATTTACGGTAGGACATTTACAAAATATCTTCATGTATCATGATCTTTACTTAATATCCTAATGATTTCTGGCATAAAAGAAAAATTAATAATTTTGACCCATACAACGCATTGGTGGCTATTGCTACAAACATACTGGTTTTGTGGTCCAGGGTCACATTTATCAAACCATTGAATAATTCATTCAGTAAGCCTTCTCCATTCTTCATTCAACATGTGTGTTCCTAAATTTGTGAATTTATATTAAAGACTGTTATTAATTTCTGTGTTTTAGAGTCTGTTCATAATTTTAGATTATGTTTAGTGCACTGTTACCCCAGTGCTGTTTTTGTTCTTGAAAACAGCATGTTTTAATTAATTAATAGTTTTTTGGCCCATCTCCTACCATTGACAACATCTGAAAAAAATATCTTGGTCAACAAACGTTTCAGTGACAAGATTCACAAGAACTCCTGGCCCCTCAGTGGATTTTAGCAATCAAAAAGTCCCAATGTTGTTTCAGTCTACTAGAACCAAATGCTATAAACGCACTTCACAAACAACACTTTCAGTGGTCCAAAGGTTAGCTGTAATAAGCAGTGTGATGGAACAGGGGAGCTCTGTGCCTTTTCTCCTGTGTCAGTTCTACGGGCCGTTGGGGGCGAGGATGCTCCTCTCTCATAGATCAGTGTTTAATGTACCCGGCGGCTGCCTGGGATGGCCGGAGACGAATGATGGCGTTCAGGGCCAAATCCCAGAGCTGCTCGGCTCAGCACGGCCACGGCCGTCTGAACGCGCTGTTTGGGTACTTAGCACACACAGGCCAGAGGTTCTCGGAGTCCACAGCTCCAGCCCTGCAGCCTGCCACTCTAATGATTCCCTAGACTCCAGCTGCTGACCCCTCCAGCCCTGGCCATTCATTAGAGCAGCGAGAGAGGGAGAGAGAGACAAAATGAGTGAGTGTGACAGAGAAAGAATGGAGCAGCTTACGGCGTTCTCTCTCGCTCACACGACCGCTTTCTGCCGCAGTTACACTCTTCGTCCTCTTTGCTATCAGCACGAGGATGCTAGCCCCCCTGGGGCTGCCCACGGAGCCTGTGAAGTTCACACACACTCCATTATCTGAACGGCGTGTGTGTCCCTGAGCATTCTGCAGGACGCCGGAACCATTTATACACACACACACCTGCTGGTCGGCAGCAAAAACCAGACACGTTTTTTATCTCTCTGGTGCATCGCACGCAGAGGGACACAGATTAGCAGAGGCTAAGTGTAACCTGAATAAATACACATATGTGTGGCCCATCATGGCCTGGAAACTCCACATCGGAGCGAGTTGATTATTATGGTTTGGGTTTTGCGTTTTTCTCCCTTATTCAGAACAGGATTAGTGGGCTTATAAAGGGGTGTTGGAGACACAGTAGACTGGCGCGGCCTGGACTGGCACACTATCCTTTAGAGCCCAGCCTTAATGATTTCTAATGCGGCTAAATGCTCCGGCGCCACGAAAACCCGCTTTGCGCTGGGGACGAGCAACTCTCCCTTTGCCTGTTTCTCTTTGTTGATTTTAGCGAGACGACAACAGAGTTGGCTTATCTCAGTACCAGGCCTGCACCGGGGGGAGTCTCCCAAAAGCCCAAAGCCCCAGCGTCTTATTAGAGATGCTTATAATGTTTGTCTGTTCTTCGTTTTAGCCCCTCATGCACACACACACACACACACACACATCCTCACTGCACTATGTTCAAAGCTGTAAGCCTTTGCCCTGCAGAGTTTTTGTCAGGCCAGAAAATGTACCTTGTATCCATCTAATCATACAGTTTTTGGACAGTCAAGCAATACTTGGCTATATGATTGCAATTTATTGTTATTTTATTATTTATTTATTTATTTTATTATTTCATCTCCAATGCTGAAAAATGTATGGCTATTATATGGTATATATGTTTTCGAACTGGTCCCACAATGCATATTTTCGGAAAACTGAAAACTGGTTACACTGCTTGTTAGTTTATTTATTTTATTTTTTTATGGGTTGTTGTCTGCATCGATCCATTATTTCAACAGGACTTTTCATTGGAATAAAGACCAAGTTTGGAATGAGATTTTATTTGCATTCTAATTTGCGTTTCTCTAATAAATACACTTTCTTGACACTATATACACTTTATTTAACTTAAGGCAGTTTCTTTAACTTCAAACTGCTCTCCTGTTTGTCCCAGGGGTTGTTTTTTAATAACTTTTTACTGTTATATAATATATTAAAACTTGTTATCATAACTTCATCATTTATATTTGCTAGCTTTCAAGTGCCATTTATGTGTATATTTTATTGTTTTACTCTTGTCCCAAACCAAGACTTTAATATTAAAATGTGAAAATCCGCCATACAATGAATATTGCATTTTTAAACCTATGATACAAATATTAACCATAAATAATTAATATTTTTATGTGAAAATTATATTTGATGAAAATCCTTTTTTTTTTTTAAGTTATATTTTTAGGCTTCTTTGCCTTTTTTCTGACAGGCGAGACAGCTGAGAAGAAACGATAAATTATCAGGAAGGATTTCTTGTTTTTTGGATTATAATTCTGCAACAGGTTTGGGATTATTTCACCACCACAATAAATCAAGTTAAAGGTCACTTTTCTGTAAGTATTTTTTTATTGCACATCATTTCCAAATATGCTTGAATTTTCTTAAATTATACAGTGTATAAGTGACCCCAGGGCCCATAACATCCGTATTTTACAATATACATCTGATATTAGAATTGTGTTTTTGCAGGTGTCAAATATACAGATGTTTTTAGATAGATAGATAGATAGAAAGATAGATAGTTCCCCTACTATATATGGTGAAAATTTGTATTGGATAGTGTATGTAATTTTAGGGTAGTATACCGTTTTCGTAAGTGAAAAAGAACCGTATTTGACATTTCCAGAATTACCTGTGTTACATTTCAATACATTTCACTGAAATAACTGTTTCTTCTTAGCTTTTTCTTATCAGTTTTGTATATTAGGGTTGTATGTTACATCTAATGTTGCTAAATTAATCTTTATTGCATCATTTCAGTTTCATGTGTGTTACCATGATGGTATTTAGTGTTTGTGTGAATGACACTGTGCACCTTCTATATGTTAATATTTAAAAGCTGTTTGTCATGGGCTTTAGTTCATCATGTGACTTTCTCATCATCACCTGCATTTGGTGGATATCAGTGTATTACAAAGGTACAAAACAGATTTCAGTACTTCAATAGGTTGGTATATTAACATTATATCAGTTAATGAAATTACGGTATTTTAATGTAAATTTATGTTAAAACTGTAAAACCTAAATTGTCTGGCAACCCACAGCTGTCATTTTTTTACCTCAAATATTATGGTTTTTTTTTTTTTCTTTTTAACAGTGTAATAGGTTAGAGATTACAAGTTACTCTATTTAAAATGTAACAAGTAGTATAACTGTTTTAATTACATAAATGTAACAGCAATGTAACAGATTACATCTGATAACTTTTTGAATACTTTTCTAAAGTTCTAAATATTGTTTTCAACTGTTAATTAGTTAAATCAACTCTCAGACAGGTTATAACCTAAAACTTTCAGCGGTGATGTGGATTTCCTCAATAAACTCCTAATTTGCTGCTTATTAATAGTTAGTAAAGTAGTTGTTAAGTTCAGGTATTGAGTAGGATTAGGTATGTGGAATATCGTCATGCAGAATATGTGCTTTATAAGTACTAATGAACAGCCTATATGTTAATAATAGGCATGCTAATAAGTTAATTAGTTAATGAACTAGTTAATAGTGTGAATTGTTCCCTATACTAAAGTGTTACCATTATTATTATTATTACATTTCCTAGCTTTTTACAGAAAATATTCAGATGTAACCCCCTTTTGTAATCGTAAACATTTTCCTAAGTAACTGTAATTTAATTACACATTTTACCTCAGTAACTCTAACGGATACATTTATTTTTTTTATTAAAATACATAACGCTGTTACATGTAACTAGGTACTCCCCAGCACTGATCGTGAATAATTCAGCAGCAGTATCTATCTGGTTAACACTCCAATATAGTAGGTGGCAGCACTGCATCTTAAAGCTGGTTGCCACCCATCATAAACTATAAAAGGAGAAGAAGAAGACGGTGATGATGACGACGGCTATGCAGTATGTAGGTGTCACACAAAATCATGTCACAGGAGATGACAAAAGCGAGAAATTCTACCCACGCCCGGAAAAAGTTACAGGAAGTGCTGAACAGTTGTTTTTGTACAGTTTTGTACAATTATGATGACAAACTCTCTCTATCCACTCATATTTCAAAAAAGGATACATTAGCCTTTAGAATTAGAATTTTACTTATTGCATTTCCCCTCAAATTTTCTACAGATATTGCAATAATAAAATTATTGCTAATTCTTTTGGCCATTATAATTAAGGGTAATGAAAATATGATATTGTGACAGCACTAACAGCAATATTAGGGGCCATTCAACCACAAGAGATAGTTCCAAACAAGATTCCACAAGATATTTTCCAAAGCAAAAAACATGAGATGTGGGTAGTGGAATGGGGAAAAAAGCAATGGTTTAGAGATGTTTTTCTTAAAAGTGAACTTATTTTAACTTGAGTGCTGCCCTTTTAGAATGCCATGTCACCCATGAGATGGAAGCGAAACAGCCAGACACATCCATCCACCAGTTTACATAGAAAAACAATGGAAAACTAGCACAGTGGCATGAAAAAAACATGTTTTGTGTGGACCAGACCTTAGGTTTTGATTCGTCCTATATGGCCCGGGTTGGTTGTGGGGACAGAAAAATTGTTATATGTTTTTTTGATCCTGTCAAAGTGTTGTAAGAGCAATATCTGTTTGTTACTTTAACAGCTCTAACTCTGAATAAAAAATGTAATTCAAAAGGAAAAAAAAGCTACATGATGAATCCTCATCACTGTGCAGTGTTCCTCATACCACACCGCAATGTTAATCCAGCGATGCGTTATCAGAGTGTCTCGGGTCTGTCTGTGTTGTGGAAAAGTTCCGCAGGCATGTGTTCAGAGTCTGAGCTCTTCCTCCTGTGCGTGGCCTGACTCTCCTGTCCTCCCTCATTCCACCGCCGACCTGTGATAAGATCAGTTCGTTCTCTTTCGTCTCTCCTCTGTGTCTCACAGGAGAGCCCTCCAGCTCTTAGCTGGCCTTTTATTTATGAAGCCACTGTTTATTTGTTTTTCTTTTGGTTCTGGGATTAATTATCATCACCATATGTCTGACTAAAAGCAAGCAAGAATTGTTGTTTCTGTGTTGGTTACTGTCAAAATCATTTCGTTTTGTGTTGCCCCATCAAATTAATAAGTACATCAATCTACAACTATATAATCAAAACGGTTGTGTACTTAAACCCTTAAACTATCCTGCAATATGGATTTCTTATGTTTACCTTTAAAAGCACACACTTTGAAAGTAGCTTTTCAGAGTTTAGATGCAAACGATGTTACATACAAGCAACTGTTTTCTTGCAAAAACCTTGTCAGCCTTCTGCAACACACACACAGCCACAGCAGGCTCTGTGACCTTGGTTAAAGCGAGAGTCAGGCTTGGTGTAAATGTATGGGTTGTTTGCATGATGCAGCAATGAGCTGAAAGTGTATGCTGGCCTCATCAGTGAGAACAGCCAATCAAGTGCTATCGTTGAATCCGAACGCGGCTCTCTGTCGGGGGCCACTCCTCACCTCATTTTTCACTCTGTTGGCAAAGGGCCCTGGAAGTTTCTCTCAAAGTGTTAATGAGTTCAGAGAAAATGCAGAGAAAGTTGCGATCGCCATCTTTGATATATGCTAAGTATTTTTTTTTAAGGTCCTTCTTAGACCTTGGGTTTTTGATTAAGGCAACAGGGAGGAAAAAAAATACACATGACAAACCATTTCCTGTATGCCGCCGATTGAAGCAAAAACAAGCAGTGTAATATATGATTAATGACTACAAACCGCAACTGAAGTAATTCTGCAAAAAGTAATGAGTTTTTGCCCCGTATCTGACTACTTTGCTATAGGCCTACAACTACAAAAATACAATAAGCATTTCTCAGCATACACAATATACAAACATATAAGAGTCAGGAAACCAAGCAGGCACATGCATGGCCAAAATTCTATGATTAACATGATACAAGAATGTTCATAACACCAACTGTTATGTGCATCTATACTATAATGCATTTTATCCAAGATGCAGGAGAGAAAATCTCTTGGATTTTCCAAACACGTTCATATAATAGTTATATATATACATTCAACTCTTCTGGAATTTACAAATAAGAGTGTTCACGAGAAAGAAAAGAAAAATCTTTTATTATTTTAGACAATTTTAAGACTACTTTGCCATGAGCACACGTGTGCCATATCCATTTTGGTTTTAAGCCACTTTCATAAAAAGTCTAAATGTGGTGTAACCATGTAACCAAATAAAATGTATTAACATATTCCTTACCTAAATCTAAAAAAACAAAAATATCATGAGTAAATTTATTTGTCATTTTTAGGGAGTTGCAACAATTTGCTATTCAAATTCTTTCCCCCAAAATTTTCCTCACAAAGTCACTGAAAGTCTGCAGGAAGCCTCTTTAAGACAATTAGTAGTAATAGTAGTAGTAGTAGTAATACAGGTGCATCTCAATAACTTAGAATGTCGTGGAGAAGTTCATTGATTATAGTAATTCAACTCAAATTGTGAAACACATGTATTAAATAAATTCAGTGCACACAGACTGAAGTAGTTTAAGTCTTTGGTTCTTTTAATTGTGATGATTTTGGCTCACATTTAACAAAAACCCAC
>JAHKKF010508722.1:0-10342 GCA_019740295.1 Labeo calbasu
ATCAGGCGTCCCTCCCGTCTTTCGGGAGTAGAAGCCTGCTCCGATACGCCACCTTGTGGTTAGGTGTATCGGCTCTTTTGGCAGTATTATTAGACAGCTAGCTGCGGCCGCTGTCTGCTTGGTGCAGAATGCTCCCCTCCCTTGGGGTCTGTTTTGAGCATTTCTCTCGGGCAACTGAGGTTCGCCCTTACTGCCTTCCCCCCCCCCTTTTGGCCCATGGAACTGGTTGCCGGGACCAGATCTCATCCAAGGCTTCTGTACAGGGCGCGACAATGCTTCCTTCCCTTGGAAGAAGTTTCTGAGCTCGTCCCCCCTGGGGGGATCAGTGGCTCCTCCTGTCCTGGGAGTAGAAGTCTCGATACACTGCCCTCCCCTGTGTGGTTAAGTGTATCAGCTCCTGGCAGTTTTAGTGGATAGATAGCCGCGGCTTCTGTCTGCTTGGCATTTTTTGCTCCCCTCTCCTTGAGGGTTTTGCTTTGAGCATTGCCTGTTGGGCGGCTAGATGCGCCCCTACTGC
This sequence comes from Labeo calbasu, assembly GCA_019740295.1. Lineage (NCBI taxonomy): Eukaryota > Metazoa > Chordata > Actinopteri > Cypriniformes > Cyprinidae > Labeo > Labeo calbasu. The sequence continues at coordinate 518 of JAHKKF010508722.1, forward strand.
CTTCCTCTTAGAGCCTTGTTAAGCCGGCAGTGCTCCCCTCACCCTGAGGGTCTTCTTATTCCACCGTTTCTCAAAGGTACGTCTAAAATCCATTTTTATGGTAAGGCCCACACGATCTTGGGCCCTTTCTCAAATCCATGTATATGGTAAGTGCACACGTCAACCTTTGAGCACTTTTCTAAAATCCACGCTGTGGTATGGAATGCACCGGTGTTCTGCGTCCATTCTAAAATTCTTTATGGTAGGGATTCACACGCTATTGCCTGTACCCTTTCTCGAGATGGTTGAAAACCCCGGTCACCTTGGGTCCCTCTCCAGAGCTTCTGCCAGGCTAAAGGAACGGTATTACGCGCTCTAGTTCCAGCGCGCTCTTTATTCACGCTCAACCGAGTTGAGCAGGAGTTACCACTTGCGTTCTGTGTTGCGGCTCCTGAAGGAATCGCGCAGAGCTGCAGTGGCTCCTGAGTGACAGGCCAACCTAGGTAATCCTAGGCTCCTGGCCATATCCCCTTAAAGGAATACTTCGGTTTCCAAGCTTGGGCTCTACCCCGGGTCCGGTGTCCCGACCCTTACAGGTAAGTTTGGGTATGCAGCCCAGGCTCTGGCCGTAGGGGATATGTCACTGACATCCGTCACTTCATCTCAGGGGCAACTCCCTTAAGGCCTAGGGAGTTGGTACTTGGTGCCTGTCTCTCCTAAGACAGGCACTCCCCTCAGCATGGCAGAGTGGGTATAACCGTTCCCCCTAGCGACCCCTAGAGGACGCAGTTCGAGTTCCTCGAAAGGGAACGTCTCAGGTTACGTATGTAACCCTGATTTATTGTAAAATTACATTTTACAATATATTCACAAAGAAAAAAAATATTTTAACTAATAATAACTTTTACAATTATAAAAAAAAAAAAAAACTGAAAAGTATCACAGATTCCCCCAAAAATTAACCCTTTAACTGTCACTTCCATTTTTGAACACAGACTTAAATTTTTATAACTGAATGAAAATATTTTGTAATATGATTTTGATGTACATTTTCCGTGGTAATGCAATGTCTGATTTTAAAAAGCCTTTTCTAAGGATGAATTTTGAGATTTTAAGTTTTGAACTGATGTGTAATTTCTTATGGTTTCTAAAGCATGATGGGGAAAAAGGCAACGAAGAAAGTCTTCTGTGACAAAGGTTAGAACTCATGTTATGATGTAGATTTTATTTTTTTTTAAGCACTCTTGACACATAATAATATATTACTTTTCCTATTTAAATTGTAACACACAATTTGGTAAAATATCTATTTAGGAGTCTTAGACCTTTCCAACGATGTGTAGTCTGTCATGATTAGATTAGGATTTATTTGTAATATGCATGGTGCACTCCACTTTTTTTGAAGATAGGTTCATTTTCCAACTCCCCTTGAGTTATACAGATGTGTTTTACCGTTTTTGAATCCATTCAGCCGATTGCCGGGTCTGGCGGTAGCACTTTTAGCATAGCTTAGCATAAATCATTGAATCCGATTAGACCATTAGCATGTCACTATAAAATGACTAAAGAGTTTCGATATTTTTCCTATTCAAAACTTGACTCTTTTGTAGTTGCATTGTGTACTAAGACTTGCAGAAAATTAAAAGTTGTGATTTTATAGGCCGATATGGCTAGGAACTATACTCTCATTCCGGCGTAATAATCAAGGAATTTTGCTGCCGTACCATGGGTGCAGCAGGCGCAATGATATTACGCAGCGCCTGAACGTGACCGGCACTAAGTTTGCAGCTTCAAAGGGCTCTACGCGATCCCAGTTGAGGAATAAGAGTCTTATCTAGTAAAACAATCGGGTTCATTTCTAAAAAAATTTACAATTTATATACTTTTTAAACACAAATGCTTGTCTCTGTGATACGCATGTGTACTCTGTGCACTGCGGTCCAATACAGTTAGGGATATGTCGAAAAAAACTCCCATCTCATTGTCTCCTCAAACTTCAAAATCATCCTACATCGCTGCAGAAATACCAACCCAGTGTTTACAAAGTGAATGTGCAAAGAAAGTCAAACGCCCTTTACCAAAAAAAGGTAAAACAATGATGTAGGATGATTTTGAAGTTGGAGGAGAAAATGAGACCCTAACTGTTTTGAACCACAGAGCATGCATTGAGAACGCATTGAAACTGCATTTTTAACCGTCAGTCCATTAATCCCCATTGAAATCCACTATATGGAGAAAATTATATGACATATGACATCGGGGTGAGTAAATTATCAGGAAATATTTATTCAGGAAGTGGAGTAATCCTTTAATGCATCGTGTTTCATCCTGAAGCATCAGTGAGCGTTTGAACCTTCTGTAATATTTGCATATGAGTCCCTCATTTGTCCTCAGTGTGAAAAGTTGGATCTCAAAATCATACAGTCATTGTTGGAAAGGGTTCAAATACACAAAATGCTAAAAAAAAAAAAAAAAAAAAAAAAAAAAAAAAAAACAAAGAATTTGTGGGACCTGAAGGATTTTTCTAAGAACAGCAGGCAGTTTAACTTTTCAGGAAAAACAAGGGACTCATGAACAACTATCACTAAACAAATAAACAAAGCTGTGAATCATTCAGGTAACAACACAGTATTAAGAATACTTTTAAACAGTGTCATTTTTATAAATTGAACTACTATTTTCGCTTGTGGACTATATGTAAACTTTTATGTGAGAGATGGCAATAACATTTTTTTTTTCCACATTTAATCTTTTTTTAGAGACCACGAAAAGGAGGGAACTGTCTTCCAGCTGTGGAGTCAGACGGAGGGCACGCATTTACCTCAAAAACAACATTGCACAGGACTATTACAACTAGAACCAACTCAAGCACATGATGGTGACACACATTTACAGTTTAAGAACCTTCCCTGTGGTGTAAAATTTCCCTGTGGTAATTATTATTTAGATTCATCTCATTGCCATTGTGTAGCACTGTTTTGAGCTTAGTGAATATTATGTACAGTAAGCACTAGAAGTAGAGACATGTACTACTTGGGGTAATGTTTTAAATAAACTTTCATTTTACAAAAATGATCAAAGTGAAAGAAATTTAGCACAGTGGCACATATTTTGAATTGTTTTGTGTAGTAATTCAGTTGTTTTAATATGAATACACTGCAAAAAATGATTTTCTTAGTATTTTGTCTTGTTCTCCAGTATAAATATCTAAACATTCGTGAATCAAGATGAATTTACTTGACAAGTAAAACCACTTAAGATATTAAGTCTTGTTTTGTAAAAAAGAAATATATATATTGTAAAACAAGTAAAAATATCTGTCAGTGGGTTACGAAAAATAATTAAAGAATTATTTTTCTTGCACCATTGGCAGATATTTTTTTCTTGTTTTAAGCAAAAAACTAACAACATTTTGATAAAATGTTTTTAGAAAACAAGACATAATATTTTTGTGCAGTGCATTGTTTTAATAAAGTGTTCAGTACAGTAATTGTCCATACATCTATACAAATAAATAAATAAATAAAAATAAGTGGCATAAGACGATAAGATAATTATGTATTATGTAAGACACTTGCAGTCATCGCTTCAATGGAATTCATAATTTCTGCTTAAATACAGTCATTTCCTACTTGCATGATTTGTATTATCCAGAAACTGTATAAATACTATGCCATATGGACATTACTCTGACACAGTCAACTTCAATTACTTTTTAGTTGTAACAGAGAAACCATGCATTTTCTGTAAAGCTGCATTGAAATATGTATTTTGAAAAGCACTATACAAATAAACTAATTGTATTTGAATTCTAGATGTGCATACAACGGCATGTTACTGGCCCAGATCCGGCATGGTACTGAACCAGATCTGGCCCACATTTGGGCCAAATCACCATAAAGGAATCCGCATCTGGCCCGGAGCTGGCACAGTTTTGGTCCAGATGCGGAGAAACGGATCCATGCCGGTATTGGCCCGTTGTGCCAAAGGAGGCCGGCCCGATTAATTTAGCTTATTAATTTAAGTTACTGAATTAAAATAATTTTCAACGAGCAACGCTTATATTAACATTGGGTTAACTAATGTGAAATTTTGTTCAGGTGTTAGTACAGGTGTGTCAAACTCAGTTCCTGGAGGGCCGCAGCCCTGCAGAATTTCGTTCCAACCCTGCTCCAGCACACATACTATGCAGTTTTCAATTAAGCATGAAGGACTTGATTAGTTGGATCAGGTGTGTTTAATTAGGGTTGCATCTAAACTCTGCAGAACTGCGGCCCTCCAGGACCGGAGTTTGACACCCCTGTGTTAATATAATGTTGGCCAGTAGCCTATTGAGAAAAAAATCGTATGTTAGCTATTAAAGAAGTTATAAGGCTAACTGTTAGCTGCCTTTCTAGTTTTAGAATTAGTTTGTTATAACTATTAATGGAATTTAAGATTTACTGCATTTTGTTCTGCTTGTGTTTTAAAGGCAACTGCAATGAAGCATTAAGAAAGACGAGCATGCCAACCACCCTGAGACTGATAGTGGAGAACAACTATGGTTTTGAGATGTTTATGTATTCTATGTGGGGTTTGCCTTTTAAAAGTGTGCCATTTCTTCTACCTGTTTTTCAGAGGAGACATTTCTGTCACTAACAAAGTGGATGGTGAGCAAAGGTGGTGGCCACGTTTTGGAGCAGCACCTGGGTTTTGCAGATGGCTGTGTATTCTTTGGCTGCATGTCTTTTTCCCCATTATGTTTCTGTTGCCTAGAGATTCTTTGTGAAGATACAACATAATGCACTGCAAAACATCCTAAGACAGGGGAAATGGTGAAGAAGCACTGTTCCAGCAGTTTAAGACTGTATTTTTAAGTGTTATACATGCATTGTTTTAAATAAAGTATTTGATATTTTGTCATTATTGTGTCTGTTTTAATTGAATGTCACTAGTAGCCATGTAGAGTAAAAATAAAATACATTTAAATGAATTCGATATTAAATTATAAAATCTACTGAAATCTATATTAAAATGAATGAATTACAGTAGTATACTGCTGAATTTGACTTTTAAAATAGTATTTGGCTGTAAAACAGCTACAGTTTGCAACTGTAAATTAAATACGGTTTGCTACTGTAAATTCTAATTACAGTTTTGATGCTGGGATGCAGGTTAGGTAGGTTCTGATGCTGGTCCTTAGCTGGTTTATGCTGATCAAGGACCAGCTTAAACCAGCATCAAAACCTACCTACCAGCATATGCTGGTCTTTTCAACAGGGAAATTAGCTCATACTGGCGAAATGCTGTAGGAAGGAGTCATGAGGAAGAACCTTGTCTTTCAGTGACTTGGGGACCAACATAATTTAAAGAGTCTTGTTTTTCTGTTATCTTTGTTTTTTTGTGAAAACACAACATGTCAACAACCTTCAAGAAATTTGGTGAGATGTTTGATCCTTATCATAAAAGGAGGCAGCCAACACTGGCAAACAAAATGACAGGAACTAAAGAGAGAGACAGAACTTTGCAATCTTTAAACTCAAGATAGTTCTTCTGGAAGAACAGAACAAGCTACAGAGACATTTTAAGAACAGAGACACTTCAAGAGCAGACTACCGGGACAACACGTCAAGAACTGGCTACTCAAACATTTCATGGATAGAGGCATTCTAGCTACAAAAGAGATATCAATCACTGTATATTGTTTTAATGAGGCAAACTATATTACTACTGAATTTTAGATATTTTCAGAAATGCATGACTGGAATGATACTATGTTAGACACTAACTGTTTTGAGTTTTTGTGCTTTAGTTTTTAAACGCATATACAGGGGTATTTTTAAGTCATACGTTTTTCATACAAAGTCAAACTGGTCAATTCATGAGTGGTTTGTTATCATCATGATGCAAGATATAGTCAAAATAATGTGATGTGAATTCAATGATTTATCAACGGCTAGTGGGTCATAGTGACTCTCTTAAGGTGGTCATACCTTAAAAGAAATTGTTCAGTACATAGTGGAATTGTGGGCTGAGGCTGGAATTTAGCGAGTTTGAAGTAAAAGTATTTGATGGACGTATACTGTGTGTCAGGAGCATTTACTCAGTATCATTATCTCATTTTCTATATATATATGTATATGTATGTATATATGTATGTGTGTGTGTTATTCAGTGTCATTATTCAATATGTGGATATGATACTTACCGGAAGAGGAAATGCTGACAGTATCACTGGGTTCACTCACTCCTACTTTATCAACTCTTCTACAGCGGATCAAGTAATGCTTTCCAAACTCCAATCCAGTCAGAGTAAAGTCTTCAAGATATGTGTCTACAGAAGACCATGGTTCCTCAGTTCCAGAATGTGGTTTTACCTGCTTGTATTCCACTCTGTACTGCACATCATTCACAGATGAAGATTTCTGTAGTTTCAGGGACACGGAGTGGTCCCAGACATTATTCACTATTGGTGGGGGAGGCTTGGACATGGGCTTGAACTGTGTGTCTGTCAGTTCCCCTTTTTCAAAAAGATAGATAGAGGAGCCTGGAATGGAGGGATTGGAGATGGCAGAAATTATGAAACGAATTCTCTTTTCATTTTTATTGGCCTCTGCAAACCTCTTAAAATGAGACAAGGTTTTTGTAATCTTTACTATGACATTGGGATCATTGAACCACTTTCTGAAAGATTTCACAGAAAGCAAATTGTTATTCCCATCTAGCTCTGGAAACATAAAATAGCGGGAAAATAGCGAGAAATTCTTTAGGGTTGAAAGATATGCGTCTTCATACTTCAGAGATGTCAAGGTCAAGCACACCAATGCTTCAACATCAGGATCAAATAATAAGTGCATGAAATTTTCTTCAATTTGGATCCCTTCCAGTGTCTTGGTGAGAGAACTCAAGAGGTCAAGTTCAGACTTTGCCTCATTTAACCAGTGCTTAAGCATGTCAGCATTAAATGGGGACCTCCTGTGGATATTCAGGATGTCTTCCAGAGACTTCTCCTCCATCTCTCCTTCTCGAATAGCAGGCAAGACCCTGCCGACTTTGCTCAATAGCATTGCCTTGTATTTGCTAAATGAGTCCATAAAAGAGTGCAGTCTCTCATTGATGTCACTGAAACTATTAACCAGTGCTTTTTCTGACAGGGCACTGTATATCCTCTCTGCTTCTTCTAGCTCCTCGATTATAGATTCAGTGTTGGAAATCAGACTTGTGGTGATTTTTCTCTTCAGCTGAGCCGCTTTATTGTCCAGCAGATAAAGAGGATGGAGCCAGACTTTTATTGGAACCACATTCTGTGGATTCTCCTTCAGCAGAATGGGGAGCTTCTTGTATGTCTGTATGGCCTCCTTGTATGTGGTGGGGTTCTGCTCAAGAAGGAAGTCCCCATGAAATGTGCAGGTGATTTTCTCAGACATATTATTTTTATCATGTTTCATATCCGCAGATCCTTCACCCTCAATGGAAATTGAAGGGATGCTCCTGACCATGACATTCAGGTCTCCCTTAATCTGCTGCTTATTTTCCTCTTCTGATACTGTGTGATCAAACACCATGATGGCCTGAGCTCCGTACAGCACAGCAACAACCACATGAGTTGCAGTTTTCTGGTCAAACACCTCAGGGTAGGTGAAATGGCCCAGCTGGGACATTGTGAGCTGTTCATATTGTGTGGTTTCACTGTAAAACATTGTAACTCTGCACTGATGGTTTGAGGATTTGGTGTCATGCAGGAACTTCCCAGATCCTCCCACCTCCACGAGCCCCGCCAAGAAACTGGCCTTCAGGGAAGCGCTTACATCCAGGAGACTGGCCTTACTAGAGAGAGAATCAGAGCTACTGAACTTCAGATCTGTCCGGGTCTGATGACGAATGTCCACATTTTCACTCAATGATTTCTTATCCCAGAGAGTAACACCTGAAATGAAACAAATTAGTTACTGTACATATGAGGAAGTGATGTACAGTTGTAAATGTAAATTGTAAATGTGTTAGTTAAATTTGTGTTAAAAATGTAGAAGATTGGATAACCAATAATTGTTCTACCTTAGAAACATTGCCAAGCTATTGCAAATGCTACTTGTTTCTGATGCAGAAAAGCTAGTTCATGCATTCATGTGCAAAAAGTGCACTTCCATAATGTACTTAAAGTGCTCTATTTTCGCACACTAATGTTGTACTTAATATACAAAAAATTACTCTTTAGTACTTCTTAAGATAAACTTCAGAAGTGTACTTAACTGTACTATTTTGGGACACCATGAACATGAACTAAAATTTGCTTTGATTTTAAGTTTACCTTAATATACTAAAAATTATTCTTTAGTACTTCTTAAGTACAAAATTAGTGTGTGAAAATAGAGCACTATTTAAGTACATTTTGGAAGTGTACTTTTTTCACCTGGGTTACACAATATTACTAATTACTTATAAGGCCCTAAATGGTTTAACTCCTGCGTACCTAACTAGTCTCCTATCACACTAAAATCTGTCACGCTGCCTAAGATCACAAAACTCTGGACTTTTGGTAGTTCCTAGGATAGCAAAGTCCACTAAAGGAGGTAGAGACAATCTGTATCATGAAAAAGTCTATACAAATAAACTTGAGTTGAATTGAAAATGTGCAGGTGTTATAGTTTTGCTACACAAGGACTGTTAATTGGTGATTCAACATTTGGTGGAAAAAACAAACAAACATTTCTTCAAATTATTTTTTTAGATAGATATACCACCTGGAATGAAGGAATCTTTGCGGGAGTCGTAAAGCATACCAAGAAACAGAGGTCTTCCTAGGGCTGCCACTTCCATTGGCTCTGATGCTATGGCCATAATAAAGAAAAAAGAAAAAAATTATAACACATTTTTTTCGCCATCTTAATGATAATGCTGTAGAAATTCATTATAATAAAATATAGCTGCAAGCTCACTGCACAACAAAATGTGTTCAAAGGGAATACATGGTCAAGCTAACAACTGTCCAAAAAGCACACAAAATCATATAAATTGCAAGAATTTGAAAAAAGTTTTGAATATAAAGACAGCTCCTTATATAATTTTTGGTTCAACAAGCAATTTAGGATTATATTAGGTAATAGTGTAATTACAGAACCTCTGAAACCTAGGCCACCACTTTCCATGCTACGCCACCAGGCCAATGACACAGAGTTGCCAACGAAACATAGCAACAAAAGACTTAGTACACTGTAGAAATCTTCACAATGGCCACCAATTATTGTAGGGATGTTTGACACACCACTTAAGATGAGCATGAGATTGTCAGATCTTGTCATTATTGTAGTTTTTGCTATTTCAGAACTTCACTTGTTTATGCTTCTTTTCTGTTTCTTCTTTTCTTAGTTTGCAACACAAGTTTCAGCACACTTTCTTCGGCCTTAGAGAGAATCTTTTCATCCTGGTTCAGGATTATGATCAGTTAAAAACAATAATGTGTGTGTGTGTGTGTGTATATATATATTGTGACGAGCGTCCCGAGAATGTATCAGCGTCGCCCTGGAAACCAACGAGCACCGCCCGCTCACGCTCATCACGGCCGGATCGGTCTCAGCTGCGCCTCATCAGCTGGCGTCCTCATAAGCGGCGAGGCGCCGGCTCAATGTGAGAAACGCTTCTCCGAGAAACAAAGACTAATGGTTTGTCTCCTTCTGTTCCGTAGAAAGCAGCTGACGACTGATCCGCGCACCGTTCACTGGACCCACGCTGAGCACGAAAGAGATTGAGAGCACACCATTTCACCGCTTCACTTCCCCGTATTGTTTAACCCTTTCTGCACTCTGTTAAATAAATCCATCCTCCGGGGCTAAAAACTTGAGTTTTATGTCCTGTGTTTCTTCACCCCGC
>JAHKKF010508723.1:0-12038 GCA_019740295.1 Labeo calbasu
TCTTCTCAAGATGTGAACTGATGGACTGGAGTGGTGTGGATTACTTGTGGATTATTGTGATGTTTTTATCAGCTGTTTGGACTCTGACGGCACCCATTCACATCCATTGGTGAGCAAGTGATGGAATGACACATTTCCACAAATCTGATAAAGAAAACAAAAACACATTCACTTTCATAATACAAAGCACATTTAGTCCTGGAGGCTTGTGCATTTTGTAGATGCAAGTTTGTTTACCTGCTCACCAATGGATCCTGAATGGGTGCCGTCAGAATGAGAGTCCAAACAGCTGATTAAAACATCACAATAATCCACACCATTCCAGTCCATCAGTTCACATCTCGAGAAGATAAAAGCTGAAACAAATCCATCATTAAGACGTTTGTAACTAAAATACGAGTCCATAATTCTTCGTATCGCTTCCTCCAGTGAAAAAGTCACATCAAAATCCAGCCACATATTTGTTTAGACCTTGTATATTTAGTTTTGCTTGATCTGTGCAGATTTTTCTCCTGATTCAGACCAGACCACTTTTTCACTGCAGGAAGCTTTATTATGAATTGTGGACTCCTATTTTAGACATTAAAAGTGTCTTAATGATTGATTTGTTTCAGCTTTTGTCTTCTTAAGATGTGAACTGATGGACTGGAGTGGTGTGGATTACTTGTGGATTATTGTGATGTTTTTTTTAGCTGTTTGGACTCTCATTCTGACGGCACCCATTCACTGCAGAGGATCCAAACACTTAACTTTTTGCATGTTTACTTAAACATTTTATGCTTATTTATCTGTTTAAATTAATTGACAAAACCTGTATCCCTAAACATTATGAAGATGTTTTTGACCCCATACGTATCCAGTTCAGAGATGTTTTTGTACACATTTTGTCTATTTCAGCATGTATTTTAAAGTGTTTCGTGTGGGTTCGTCACTCAGACTTTCTTCTCTACACTGTAACTGCTGTTGATGACGTTTCACTCTAAGAATCATTTTGGAATCATTTTGTGACTAATTGAATAAAATCAAACTGATTCATGAAGTGCTTGAAGATTCACTTCTAGTTAATAGAAGACCAGCACTAACCTGACCCTCACAGAAACCGATCTTACTTATGAGACTGGAATATAAATCTCACGTGTACTGACCTCGGTTTTCTCGTTTGTACTTGTGCGAGTCCATTAGCAGATTCTCTGGCGTCTGTTTAGCAGCTCTTTCGGTCTCTTAAGAGCGTTTGTGCGGTCAGATCATCCTCAGCGGAGCGTGAAGGGCCAAACCCTCCCGGCGTCTTAAACGCGCCGCTTTTGCCAGGAACATTAGAGCGAGACGCCTGCGAGATCTCAGCGAGCCGTTTGTGTTGACAGAATCGCAGCGCATCCGAACGCAGTGCGTCATTAGACATAAAATCGCTTCTGAAGCCCGTAATCAGACACAACTTGTGCTTTATTTTGGTAGAAATGACCTTTAGAAGCAAATGAGCCAAAACACGAGCGGCAGCTGTTCGTGTCCATTACCGCGCTGGATTCATACGAACGCAGCGGGAGACGCCGCGTGAAAACGGTTCGCCGTGACTAAACGCTCTCCAGAACTGCAGCTCGTGATCTGAGCGTCTGACAGACGGGAGTCGCTCGAGTTTGTCGTGTCTGTTCATCTAAAGATGCTGTTCAACAGGAGGCCGACGGAACGTCAATGCTTTCTCAGGGTTTATGTGGCAAATGAAAGGAAGCAAACAGAAAAGGTTTTCACAGAGAGTGTTTCATATATTATTTGCCTGCTGTCGGTGACTGACGTGTGTGTGTGTGTGTGTGTGTGTGTGTGTTTTCAGAGCGTAACATGGACAGTCTCCAGCAGGCGCTGCATCAGTCCGTCTTCCTGTCGGCCATGTCCGCTCACCCGAGCCGTGACCTGCCGCTGTGTTGGGAGCAGCACTGTAAGCTTCTGCCCGGCGTGGCCGGCGTTCAGGCCAGTCGTGTCGCCCACTGGACCGTCGAGGAGGTGAGAAACGCCACACTCATCTCATTCAGCGGATCATTCACTATATATTGTTGATATTGAGTATTACTGATCGATCAGTATTGAACGTAGCTCATTTCTAGTCATGAGTTTTTTTCCGAGAGGGTACATTCATCCATTTTTCATCCATCGCACAGTGTGGCATTGTGTAATATTGCATTTTATATCTACTCTAAAACAGATTCATGCCTAAATGTGAGATTCATGTATTTGAATCGCATATAAAACTTCTGTGCGTTTTGAATAAAAGGAATGTGTTTTAAATACACAATAAACATCATAAACACAGCTGCAAGCATCGATTTCCCGGGGTTCAAGCACTTTTAAGCACATATGAAAAAGTCATTATTTTCCGACATGTCACCGTCACACTGCCGGGACGCCTTCATTACATTACAGTTAAATCTAATCATCACAAACTAAATATCGGAAACGTCTAAGACTCCTAAATAGATGTTTTACCAGTGTTTTTTTTTGTTACAAATTATGTAGAAACAGTAATGCAGTTTTTAACATTTACGACTGTTATAGCGCCAACTGTGGTCCGATCCCCTTTAAACTTTGCATGTGTGTTTGGAATCACCTGTCGCATGAGCTCAGCAGGTTTTGTGAAGTTTTTAGTTTTCCTTTAGGCTTTATAGGGTTTGGGGTAAATTCAGACAGGCATGTTTTCTAAACAAGCCTGTTATACCATCCCAAAGGTTAAATGTCAACATTTCTATGATAATTATTGACCTAGAGAGTCCAAAACAATTGCAGTGTTTCCAGATTGAGTGGAAAACCTAGGACTTTTTTGCCTAAGTAGGTTTTCAACATCTTCTCAATCATTTAATAAACAATTTGACTGACAACAGTGGATCTACAGGCTAAGTTTTCCGGTATTAGGAGTTCTGTCATATGATACAAATATCACGTGTATGTGCGAAAAACCACGCAATGTACAGTCGTTTACACCCTTGAAAAATGCAATAGCGTCCCCAGTGGCTGATTTCTTTCAAATTTCTCACAGACCTTTGAAGCTGTGAGTCAAAGAGGCCCACTGAGTTTTCGTTTCGATCGGCCTTCGTTAACCATGTCTACTTGGTGCTCAGAATTCATCGGCCAATGTCAACCATGTGTTTTTGAGATACGCAAATATCCTTGTAAACAGCTGTGGCGCTTTGGACCAAGACTGTGCACACCGATTTTCATCTTAATAGGACAAATCGTTGCATAGTTGTGGCCATTTTTGTTATAGCGCCACCAAGTGGCCAAGCTCCTCAATTTGACCTCAGCTTGAGATCTTACATAAGTGTTCTGAGTTTGGCGGAGATATCTCAATCCGTTTAACGATTTTGGCGTCCCTTTGCGATGGAGAGTCGAAAGTTCAACAGGGTGAGCCTCGGTCACGTTGTCGGCGGTGTGAGCGCTACCATCCCTCCAAGTTTGCAGTCTCTATGATTTACGGTTCGGTCTGCACGATCAGTTTTATGTGGAGATTGCTAATCCATGAATGTAATTGTTTTCATAATGAACTGATTTACGATAATTTACAGCATTTTCAAATAAATGCATTAATCCATTTTGAAAATATGATTGTTTAAATTAAATCAAACTGTGAAATGACTGTTTTGAGTGCAGAAATCTGACCCGTTTTATCCAAGACAAACAAATATGAATCACATTAGGAAAACTGTTACAACTGTACTCCAAATGAATGGAAATGTAAATGCAATAAAGCACATAAATATAAATATTTTTTTAAAACAGTGTAGATTTATAAAATCAGGCATCACAACAGTAATTACTGATACTGACATGACTGATTCCCAGCATCATGAGCTGTGCTTTTCATAATGTTACATCGGAGCAGACTTTAGCTTTATGCAAATGATGTGATGTGATATCGTCCAATGGGAGCGCAGAGGCTGGAGGTCATGTGATCGCGAGTGTAAACACATTGTCGTATCTCGTGACCTGCGGCGCTTTAGTGTGCTGTAGTTTCAGGCTGTTTGTCATGCTAATGTTGGGTTGCGGAGGTGAAATCGAGCCTCTTCACGCCGCCGGCGCATGATGGGCTGGTTGCCGTGGCAACCAGGTGCGGCTGAAGCGCCGCGAGGACGAACGGAGCGCAGAGATAAACACACGACGTGCGTGCTCAACCACAGGCTGTGTAAATATCAGCAGCACGGCCCTCAAGGACCCAACGGTGAACAGGTCACTGTCTGACAGGGCCATTAAGGCAGTTTCTTTTTTATATGCACTATTATTTAAACGTTTGGGGTTGGTAAAATGTTTCTGAAAGAGTCTCTCTAAGGCTGCATTTATTTAATCAAAAATGCAGCAAAATGTGAAATATTATTGGAATTTAAAACGGCTGTTTTCTGTGAATATCTGTTAAAATGAAATTTATTTCTGTGATGCGCAGCTGAATTTTCAGCATCATTACTCCAGTCTTCAGTGTCACATGATCCTTCAGAAATCATTCTAATATGCTGATTTGCTGCTCAACAAACATTTATGATTATTAGCAATGTTGAAAACAGTTGTACTGCACAATATTTTTGTGGAAACCGAAATCCATTTTACTTTTTAGGATTCACAGATGAATAGAAGACCAAAAGAACAGCATTTAGTTGATGTAGAAGTATTTTGGAACATAAAAAAGTGCCTTTACTGTCACTTTTGATCAATTTAATGCATCCAATTTTTAAAAACAAAAATCTTGCTGACCCCAAACCTTTAAGCAATGGTGCAGTTTATTATGAAGTTTATAATATTTAGAGCTGGTCTGATACAGTATAGAGATGATTTTTGCACAATGCAATGTAATAACAACAAAATGACATGTTAACAAGCTTACAATTCAATTAAGAAGTTATGATAATTTATGATTAAATATTGTCTAAATATTGTAGTTTAGTAATACTGTTAATGGAGTGCTTGACTGACATTAGTTTTGTGGTGCTTCTGTATAAATGATGTTCTGCAGGAGTATACAGGATCAGAGAGGTCTTTAGAGAGCGTTTTACCGTGGTACAGTATGTTCCAAACTGCTGTCGGCTTGTGTGTGTGATGGAAAGCACTTCACTGCGCTTCACCCTGCTTTACCGTGGCAAACCCAGCAGCAGAGTGAAACAGCGCTCGGTGCTTTACTGTGGTGTGTTAGCAGGATTTACGAGTCGTTATTCACCGGCAAACACTGGCACTGAAGGGCTCGTTTGTTCCTGTGGAATCGAGTCCGGATTGATGGAGTCAGAGCTGCGTGTTTAATGCTGAATAACGACCTGGATTTACACTTAACGACTCGATACCGTCTGATTATTAGTGTGATTTAACAGATGAAGTGCAGAGGGAATCACTCATGTTTAGGTGAGAGTCTGAAAACTACTCAAGACTACAACATCTGAAGCTTGTTTTAGTGAAACAAACACAATGTTATTGACTGAGCTGCTTCACACTAACCCTAGCAACCATTTAGAACACCCTGGCAACAGCCGGTGTGTTCTGCACAATGTGTAGCACATGTGTTTGTTGAGGGGGCGTGGCTCTGGTGTCGCCCGATTGGCTGTTGTGGTTCAAGGTCTTTTAGCTGTGGAGAACCATTAGCATTTCAGACAAACGTGAGCGCTGTAAGTGATGTGACCTAAACGCTGCGGTCCGAGCGTCTAATGGATCCAGCCAAGGGTTCTGTTCTGTTCCTGCGCTCTGTGAAAGCCCGATCGATCCCGGGTGAATTATAGATCGCTCCGGTGTTTCATTTAAAGCCTTTGATAAAAGAGTGTAATGGTAATAAAGAGGCAAACGCTCATCTCTCACAGCCGTACAGTAAAAGTACAGCCGGCCCTGAAGGACCGCATACTAATCGCGTCTGCGGCGTCTTCGTTACATCTTCATTAGCGGGAACAAACGAGCGAGATGAGAAGATCTGGGAACGTTTGGTTTTTTTTTTTTTGGTTTTTTGGGAACTTTATATATGTATTTTGTAAGATTTTTGTTTTCATTATGGAAATAGAACATTCTGTGTGTTAATGCTGCTGTCAGGTGTACACTGTCAGTCAAAAGTGTACAGTAAGATTTGTAATGTTTTTTTTTTTTAAAGTTTCTTCTGCTCACCAGCCCTGCATTTATTTGATCCAAAGTACAGCAAAAACTGTGAAATATATTTACTATTTAAAATAACTGGTTTCCTTTTGAATATATTTTAAAGTGTAATTTATTCCTTTGATCAAAGCTACATTTTCAGCATCATTACTCCAGTCTTCAGTGTCACGTAATCTTTCAGAAATCATTCTGATATGCTGATTTTCTGCTTAATAAACATTTATTATTATTATGGTGTTGAAAACAGCTGAGCAGATTTTTTTTTTAGGATTCTTTGAATATACAGATCCAAAGATCAACATTTATCTGAACTAAAAAGCTTTTGTAATATTATACACTATACTATTTAAAAGCTTGCAGTAAGTATAATTTTTTTAGAAAGGAAATTATAGAAATTAATACTTTTGTTTAGCTAGGATGCTTTAAATTGATCAGAAGTGATGATAAAGTCATTTATGTTAGAAAACATTTCTATTTCAGATAAAAACTTTCAATTCATCAAAGAAACCTGAAAATATTCTAAAACATACATACTATTTTCAACATAATAATAATAATAATAATAATAATACATTTTTAAACAGCAAATCAGCATTTTAGAATGATTTCTGAAGGATCATGTGACAATGAAGACTAAAGTAATGATGCTGAAAATTCAGTTTTGATCACAGGAATAAATTACATTTTAAAATATATTCACATAGAAAGTGGTTATTTTAAATAGTAAAAATATTTCACATTATTACAGCTTTTGCTGTATTTTGGATCAAATAAATGCAGGCTTGGTGAGCAGAAAACATTAATAATCCTTTGACACTTTGAGTGATAGTGTAGATATGACGGCCGTGTTTGAGCAACACTAATGCAGTCAGTGCTTCCTGATCAAGAGGTTTTTGCTGGGAAATCAGTGCAGATATGCTGTGTGTTTTAGCTGAGAGGAGCAGAGAAGGTCGATCTGCATCTTGGCGGCGGTTTCATAATAAATGGAGATGTTGTTCCAACGATGCTCTCTGGAGTTTGTCTCTTTAATTAAAGTCCGGCGCGGCTCCAGAGACGCTCTTCCTGTAATTGTACCGTGAGCTTCTGAGGGAGAACGTCGAGAGGATCATAAAGCACATCAGTGAAGTTCTTCAGAGACTCTGCGACGGGTTATTCTTAGCCGCGCTTGTTTGTTGGAGATCCCTGAGCGTGGCAGACACATCTGAGTGTGTTCCTGTGTAAACGCTGCAGGATATTTTAGCTGCGCTGACGCTGCACAAGGTTTCTGAGACGCAAACCTCAGCTGACCTGTGCTGCATGCGGCGGGAGACACTGTACGGAGAACACGCCTCCGTTTCAACAGCGTTACCTGCCGTCGCATCAGACGGCCGTCAAACTTCAGATTCGCACACGATCAGTCTGTAAGATGCTGTTTTTAGAGGGTTCGTACGAGGAGCTCAAGATGCTTGAAGAACATTAATTTTACTTGAAATGTATGGCCTGGAAAACCTTTGAAAGTAGCAATATTCCTGAAGAGATACTTGAAAAGTGCTTGAATAATTAAAAGACAATGTTTCTATGAAATAAGTGTTTAATTTTTTCAGTAAGCACCTGTCTTTTCACGTAAAATGAAACTATTTAAAAAACATCATACTTTTTCACTTATTTCAGTTAATGTAGTACTAAATCAGTAGTGGTGCTGACAGTGTCATGTAAACATTGTTGAAGAGGCGAACAGAGGAACAGATGAACTGAATCAATTGAGTCACTTGAATCATTCAGTTCAAGCGATTCACAAGCACACACACAAGTGTGTAATTTTTATTTAAAAAGCACATATAGTAATAGGGGACACAGAAGCTTTTCGAAACTGAATCAGTCAAACCATTGCATCACAAAATGATTCCTAGTTTTGAAGCACACCAATCAGATCAGTACTTCAGAGCGGGTTTGTGAATCATTTGACTTAGATCAGAACATATGATGAATCATTTTATTCATATTACGGCTTCAGATCACAAAATCATCTGGTTAAGAACGGTACTTCGTGGAGGGTTTGTGAATCATTTCGTGAATTGAATCATTCGTGATCCGCGCTCCGAGTCGTGACCTGAAATGATAGTTTGTGAATCATTTGATTCAGTTCAGGACTTCGGAGCGGGTTCGTGAATCTTTTTTTCTGACTTCTTTTTTTATTAAATAGTAGAAAACATCTAAAAAAAAAAAAAGTCCTGGAATTTCTTTTTACAGTATCTGTATGAACCCCTTTTTTTTTTAAATTGAAAATAAGTCTGTATCAGTAAATTCAGATTTGACAGATTCTATTTAAAACAGAATTTCATCAGTTTTGAAAGTGTAAAATAAATTATTTATTCTAATTATTAATATATGTAACAGCTTTATGAGCATTAGTGCTTTATGTAAATATATAGTGGGCAAATAAAAGGCAACAAGTCTCTTGAGACAGCATTTTTAGTAATTTTATGCATAATACATATCATTTTTATACATTTTCTATATTATTTGTATATTTATATTATAGTTTTATCACCCCTTTAATTTCCCACATCAACAAAATGATGATATACACCAGTTTTCAAATAATGAATCATCTTTCATTTTTATATTATTACATTTTTGTTTTGTCACAAAACCCATGATAAAATTACTTTATAAATGTATTTATTTATAAATACCCACTATATAGTAGGACAACAGATACCAGTGTTCATAGTAACATGTATTATAATTAGAATAAACCATTTATCTACCAAGTAATATAGTTCATTAGTGTAACTGCTGCTGTTTACAGTTGCTAAGCAACACAGCAATGCAAAAAGTTACATTGTAACCTTGATTTTATTCTGTTGAGAATCTCTGAAGATGAAACTGTGTGTGTGTGTGTGTGTGTGTGTGTGTGTGTGTGTGTGTGTGTGTTTCAGGTGGCTGATTTCATCCATTCTTTACCCGGCTGTGAGGAACAAGCCAAGCAGTTCAGAGAGGAGGTACGTGTGAATCTAAGAAGCAAAAAAAAAAAAATCCAATGAATTTTAAATGTGATTCTTTCTCCACTTACAGCCACAGCAGCTTTAAATCAAACACTGATGAGAAAAATATACTGCAGTACTTTTTAATTACAGTCTTTAAAATCACTAATTAGTATTTGTGCCTCTGTTTTAAGTATCAAAACAAACTTGAAAAGCAAAATTGTTTGGAAAAATTAAGATTTTTAAAATATTTTTGAAAGACGTCTCTTCTGCTCACCAAGGCTGCATTTAATTGATCAAAAACACAGAACAAATGTGAAATATTATTGCAATTTGAAATATCTTTTGTCTGTGTGAATATGTGTTAAAATGTAATTGATTTCTGTGATGCGCAGCTGAATTTTCAGCATCATTACTCCAGTCTTCAGTGTCACATGATCCTTCAGAATGTTGAAAACAGTTGTGCTGCACAATATTTTTGTGGAAACTGAGATACGTTTTATTTTTCAAGATTCACACATGAATAGGAAATTCAAAAGAACTATTTATTTGAAATAGAATCTTTTAAAAACATGTCTTTACTGACACCTTTGAGCAATTTAATGCACAAATTTGACACATAAAAGTATGAATTCCTTTCAAATGCCTGTCCTTTATCCTTATAAACTGAAGAGTAGATTTTGAGAGAATGTTTACTGTGCACATCTGCAAACATCAGCCTGTAAATCAATTTTTGGACAAGTTCATTTTGTCGTTTCATAGAGTTATTAGTGTTCATTGGCAGATCTGTTTGATGATTAAAAGCACTGACTGCAGTCGATTTCTGTCTGTAATGTCTTCTGCTGATTCTCTCCCCAGCAAATCGACGGGAAGGCCTTTCTGCTGTTGACGCAGCGAGACATCGTTAAGATAATGAGCGTGAAGCTCGGCCCCGCCCTCAAGATCTACAACTCCATCCTGATGTTCAAACACGCCGAGGATAAAAACCAGCCGGCGGCCGGCGACGCCGACACTTGAAGCGGCGTCTGTACGTGAAACTCAAATGAATCTACTGTATCGATGCATTCCGACACCTCTCGTGCCCCGAACGCCCTCCGTTAGCGCTAATCACCCGTACGGCCTCCGCCTCCGTCAGGTTCCCGTTCTGCCTTTAAACCGTCTGCACGTGTGCGGCTCCCTTTCCCTCGAAACTCAACGACGTGACAATCAAACGCAGTCGACGGCATCTCTATCAGGGGTTTCTCTCAGTCACGGTGCTATTTGTATTCAAACACAAACAGACAAACAGCGACTACAGGATTCGCTCTCGTGTGCGGCGAGCGAGTGTGTGTGTGTGTGTGTGTGTGTGTGAGACTTTAAACGAACAGTTTGTACAGTAATGAACATCTTGTCATCATTTACTCACCCTTTTCATGTCCAAACCCGTGTGTTTTCAGTTTAATGGAAGCGAACGGAGACTCGACCGAATGACGCAAACGGCTCCGTATCGTGTATCGGCTTTCAGTAATTTGAATTAAGACTGAAATCTCGTTGACTGACGCTTCAGTTCTGTTGAGATCAAGTTTTATAATTACTTTAGTTTCTACGTAGTTGCTGCTTTTTGTGTCATTCTGGATTTCAGAGGTCATTTGGGTTTGAGTAAATGATGACGGGACGATCATCGGTGTCTGAACTCTTCCTTAATACTCAGAGATTTGTGCCCGTTCTGTTACTTCCTCTAATTTTATTCTATTTTGTACAGTTCTGTATGATTTCGCTGTACCTGCTGAATCACCTTTTATTTATTGTGCAAAATGGCCGTACGTTTGCACAGGGAAGGATAATAATATATTGTGTATGATCGATTTCAAATGCCAAAAGAATTTGTTTTAAATGGAAGAGTGTTTATTTTTGTGACGTGTCGCGCAGAGCCCAGAATTAGACGAATCCCTGTTTATGTTTAATGAAATATATTATGAAATACTTTATCGGAGTGTGAATGGCTCTGTGAGAATGTGATCTGAATTCTGGTTTCGCATCAGGGGATTTTCTGATGATTATTTAAAGACTTGCTATAATGCACAAAGCAAACGATATATATATTTGCTATGAATTTTGACATTGGTGTGATTTCGACGCCGAATCCGTCTCACGTTTATTTAATTTAGCCAAACGTCAGGAATGTACGTCCGTCTCTTGTGCGTTTTAGTTTTCGCTCTTCAGATGCAGAACGAAGACGATCGGTTGCGTTCCAGTACGTTGCCGTGTCAGTTCCGGTCCGTTCATCCAGATATGATGATTGAATTATTGATCAGATGCTCTGTACATATTTATACACCCTCTTTCTTAAACTCACTCACACTTTGTACAACAGATTTCATTCACTCACATCAGCACCCTAATAAACAGTGCAAACCTCCAACGAATCCTGTCGTCTGTGTTCTGAACCCTATATCTGCCGAACACAACATAAACGGAGCTGTACGTTTCAGAATCGGTACTAAATGTTGGGATTTCTTGATTTTATTTGCTGTGGAAAATCAAGACACAAGGAATGTTGCCTGTCTTTCTTCACAGCGAATGCACTCCTGCCTTTCTGTAAGACGACAGCAACGCATTGATTTATCCGCGTTTATTAATAGATTTGAGCTCAACCAGAGCTAAGCAGGAGAATCTCAACCTGTTCATCTCGGTGTGAAATCAGTGAACGTTTGAGTGTCGTGTTGATGTTCCTGCAGCTCCACGACCTTCAGATGTTCCTCAACCATCTGGATGACCGGTCACTGGTAAATCAATCATCTTATCATTTATGTCGTGGTCAGCTGGAGAAGCCGTTAAAGAAATAGTTCACCCAAAAATGGCCGTTCGGGATTAGGATGAGTTTGTTTCTTCATCAGATTTGTAGAAATGCACCATTCCATTGCTCGCTCGCCAATGGATGTGAATGGGTGCCGTCAGAATGAGAGTCCAAACAGCTGAAAAAAACATCACAATAATCCA
>JAHKKF010508724.1:0-26146 GCA_019740295.1 Labeo calbasu
CAGTCTGTGTGCACTGAATTTATTTAATACACGAGTTTCACAATTTGAGTTGAATTACTGAAACAAATGAACTTTTCCATGACATTCTAATTTATTGAGATGCACCTGTAGATAATTTCCATTGCATTATGAATATGTAGATATGTATTGTTAGCTGTTATTGTTAAGTTGTTTGTCTTTATCAGGCCGAGTTGGATGCAACAATGTCCACCTTAAAAGAAAAGCAGAAAAAACTACAAGAGGTGGAGAACCAAATCAAAGTTTTACAGGAGCAATTTGAGTCCAGTGTGGCTGAGAAAGAGGCACTGGGTGAGAGATAAGAAGACAGATATAAGCTTCCACAACTGCATAATTATTGAATTTAGTGAAATGTATCACTAAGGGCACTAAATGATGATAATACAATAAAAGAAAGCAAGAAATTGTGTTGGAGCCAAAGAAAGGGATTAAAAAAAAGGATAATGGAATTGAGTAGAAGATTGAAGAATGGTTATTTTGCAGATTGCTATGCAAAGTCGAGTGAATTAGATTTGCATTTATAAAAAATTAGAGTGCTGCAGGGAATTATGTATTTTTGCAAGTCAAAATCAATGTTTTTTTGAGTGGGCATATGGTTAGATGTTATTAAGAAAAGCTCACTATCTTTTCACATTTTACATGAAAATGGTTTAAATGGGTCATATAATGTGATTTCATGTTTTCCTTTGTCTTTGGAGTATTGCAAGCTGTTGTGCATACATAAAATCTGTAAAGTTGCAAGTTAAGCCACAACTTCCTAAATGGCTCTTTTACACATGCCCCCACATATCTAAGAATGTGGGAAGATTTGCATAACACCGCCCAAATGTATAAGCAAATAAAGAAGGCGTAATTATTATTCTCAATGTAGTGTTGTTGCAGTCGTTGCCATGTGTGTTTCGTTGCGAAAGCGAAACTACTTTGTTTGGCCTTCCAAATGAATACACAAATAGAAATCAGTACTTAAGTTATATTTACAACACTGTTCCAGAACAGCACAACGCAAATAGGTTCAATAGGTTCAAGTGTGTGCAGAACATTTTACGGAGGACTCTTTCCTGAACCTGGGAGAGTAGCTTACAATGCCGGCTGTGCAGACATGGTGTTATGTTTACACGACGTAAAAATCGGCGTGTTTCAGAAAGGCAGGGCAGAGAGGAGCAACAATAATGTACAGTGGAAAACAATGTGTGTTTTTTGAGCCTCAAACCACGTAAATTCAAAATAATGTTCTTTTTAGCAACATCATATGACCCCTTAAAGCTTTTACTTACAATTGCTAAAAAGTGGCTAAATGGACTACAGTGGTTGTCGAAGAAATTAAAGTATGTGTAAACGCAATTCATATAATTGCTTCTGAAGACATAAATGTTAGAAATGCATTGCTGAAAACACATTACAAAGACTGAACTATGTAGTACTGAATTGTAGAGTTAGACTGTTAAACAGTTTTTCAACATTTTTGTGTTCAGGATTTTTTGGGCATGCCTGAAATCATGTCTCGATGTCTCTAAAAAACAGTTTGGTCTCCTTATTTAATTCAATTTATTTGCATTAGACGGTGGGCGTGATTTCAGCACAGACAGCGGACATGCCCCCAGCATTTGAGAGCAGACAATACTGCTTATTTTTTCAAGTAAATGATAACTTATTTTATTTACTTGGCAATTTTTTATAATTAAAATTTTTCTGTGATGTGACAAAGTCAGATCACATATTTAATATTGCTTTTATAGCCTCATTGTGTGTATCTTCACGCTCTTGCAAACTATCCGCTTGTTAAAGGAGAAGTCCACTTCCAGAATAAAAATTGACAGATAATGTACCTTCTTGTCATCCAAGATGTTCATGTCTGTCTTTCTTCAGTCGTAAAGAAATTATGTTTTTTGAGGAAAACATTTCAGGATATATAATGGACTTCTATGGTCCCCCGAGTTTGAACTTCCAAAATGTAGTTTAAATGTGGCTTCACACGATCCCAGATGTGGTCGTAAACGATCCCAGCCGAGGAAGATAGGTCTTATCTAGCAAAACGATCGGTTATTTTCATAAAAATAATACAATTGATATACTTTTTGATGTCAAATGCTCATCTTGTCTTGCTCTGCCTGAACTCTGTATTTTTCCGGTTCATGACAGTTAGGGTATGTCAAAAAACTCCCATCTCATGTTCTCCCTCAACTTCAAAAAATCGTCCTACATCGCATTTTTACCTTTTTTGTTAAGGGTGTTTGATCCTCTTTGCATGCTCACTTTGCAAACACTGTATTTCTGCAGCGATGTAGGATGATTTTAAAATAATTTTTGAAGTTGAGGGAGAAAATACGATTGGAATTTTTCGACATACCCTAACTGTCTTGAGCCAGAATACACAGAGTTCAGGCAGAGCAAGACAAGGCGAACATTTGAGATGAAAAAGTATTAATTTTTTTTTTTTTTTTATGAAAATAATCAATCGTTTCACTAGATAAGACCTGTCTTCTTCGGCTGGGATTGTTTACAACCGCATTTGGGAACATATGAAGCATTTTGGAAAATCCTATTGTGTTTTTGTTGAGAAAATTGGTGTGGTGCTAACTTATAGTTTGGCCTACAAAAATACATCATCCCTGCAGTTTTATGTATGGTGTGGGTTCGGTAATTGTGGGATTTTGGGTGTATGTGTGAAGTATTTATGTTGTTTTTATTAGGCATGTACATAACTACACATTTTTATGTCAAATGACTAGTTGACTAGTCTTATGGAAGCTTGGACCAGTTCAGATGGGTTTCTTTAGGGACTATTAACATAAGATAGAGTCTTCTTTTCAAAAACACATGGCACAACAGATTGCACGGGTCTCCAGACACATTTTTGAAAAATGACTGTATAGTGAACTTTTTAAGCTTTCACACAGTATGCCTTTATAAATCTGTGTATGTTTATGTGTGTTTGTGTGTGGGTTGTAGCTAAAACCAGGGCTCTGACCGAAGCACGTCTGGGTCGCTCGGGGAAGTTAACATCTGCTCTAGGAGACGAGCAGGTGCGATGGCAGGAAAGCATTACTTTCTTTGAGCAGGAGATCCACAATGTCATTGGAAATGTATTCATCGCTGCTGCATGTGTGGCTTATTACGGAGCATTCACCTCCCATTACAGACAACTGGTAGTGTATTAGATCACAATCTGTTTTCACTCCACAGCATAACTTAATTATAAAATGCCACTAAGTATATTACATTATCTGGCTTTAAAGTCAAGCCTATCCTCTTACTCATTACTCAGATGCCCACTTTACCACCCTATGACACATCCCTTTCCGCTTAAAGAACATTAACACTTGATTCTGGGAATCGTACTTGTGTTTAATGAGCATTTTTTGTGTCCTGTAGCTTATAGACCACTGGATCACACGCTGTCAAAAGTTGGGAATCCCAATCAGTGACAACTTCAGTCTTATCAGCATTCTAGGGGATCCCTACGAGATCCGACAGTGGAATGCCGAAGGGTTGCCGCGGGATAATGTCTCCACAGAGAATGGAATCCTTGTTATGCGGGGACGCCGCTGGCCACTCATGATTGACCCTCAAGATCAGGTGATCTTTAACCTTACATTAATGCTGTTTTCCAGTGTCTTAGCAAGACAAGTCACAAGAACAAATTTAAATTTATTAATGAAATAGTCTTTTAAATAGGACTAAACGGTATGGTTTTCAACCCACAGTGCCTCACATAACCATTAAAACTAATTAATCTCTTCATGAAAGAGTTAAGATCAGTTCATTCACAAGCAGCTTATTTTCAGGTTGAAAGGAAGCTAATAGGTTCTTTTTCTGGCAGGCAAAACAGCTGCCACACACTGTTTCAAGATGATCATTATAGTTTACCACATGCGAACTTGATGGAGGCATCAACATTTATGATAGCCCAACCACAGACTTCCCCCACTGTTGCAACCAAGGCAAATGCTATTGCAGTCTTATGACCAGCATGGATAGGCTCAGGAGGAGCTACTTCCCTCAAGCACTCTGAATTCCTAATGCAGACACTTCTAAGGAACTGCACAATTATTACAAACCCCCACATGACACCAGACACTACAGTACATTCCATTATTATACAACACTGATTATGCATCTTTCATGTACGTTTGACCACTACCACATTTTACAAATGTGCTTGACAATTTTTCACATTTGCACAGTAGATCTGTTCTCTATGGATTTTGCATTTCATAGCCTCTGTGTTATCAGGGCATAAACGAGTGCATCAGGTGAAGGGCATCTTTAATAGCCGAGTGTTGTTTAGTTGGTTGTCACAACGGTACGAAGAACAGCCTTCGCAACCCAAATAGGAAAACAGCCAGCCTCCCTGCATTACCATACAGATATCTTTCTCCCATTCCAGCCTCTCCATTTTCATTACTGTCCTCCGGTTTCAGCACATTTGCCTGTCGTTCTCCTTTTTTCCTCTGCTCTTTCTTGTCATTTGTGTTTTGCTCTCTCTCCATCTGGCTGTCTCCCGTGGGAGACTTCTGTCTTCGGGAGAGACTGAAACAGACATTCAAACATCAGCCTGTCACACATTTACATACACACAAGTACCATGACACAAACACTCTACACTCAACTCATCTCCACTCTACATAGTGGCATTGATGTCATGATGCTTAGATTCCACATGCACATCTCACACACACACAGTACAATACTTCATTTCAGCAGAATCTGAACCCAGATTCTTTACAAAGGGACATCTGTCACATCCTTTCCATCTGATAAAGATGTTTCTCTTTATTTATCTATTTATTGTCTTTCTCTCCATGTCTCTCTGTCACACATGTACGCACACATATACTCATGCACACACACAATGATTTTAAAAGAGAATATATCATAAATTAAAGCGTTAGCATTATCTTTATCTTATGGCCAATGATGTGATGTTAGCAAATAAATTATTTAAATTAATTTTTATTTTAATTATCTGTTAATTTATGTAAATGTGTAAAAAATACATTAACAATGCAATTATTACGTACAATGACTTGAATACAACTCCCGAAATTTTATTATTGATATTTTATTTGAATGTTTAACATTTTCAGACATGTGACAAAAAGGCTGAAAAATGAATAAATTAATCATTACCTTAGTAAAAACATATATTGAAGACATGTATTCAAGAATGGTTACATCACATTGCCTTTTTACAGTCATGCAGTAAAGGCTTTTACATTTTGTATCTAGGCAAATCGTTGGATACGGTCTAAAGAGACAAAGAATGGTCTAAAGGTGATCAAGCTGACCGATTCAGGTTTCCTCCGAACTCTTGAGAATGCCATCCGGCTGGGCATGCCTGTACTTCTGGAGGAGGTAAACTTTGACCCTTTTTTCACCTTTAAAACTTTTTAGTCAGATGTAAATACAAATATAGATGGAAGCCCGTTTCCGCCACTAAATAAAAAATAAAAAAGGTAATTGTGACTTTTTATCTCACAATTTGGACTTTTTGTCTCGCAATTGCGAGTTCATATCTCACAATTCTGACAAATGAAGTCAGAATTGCGTGATATAAACTCTGTAACTTAAAGTCAGAAATGCGAGTTTATATCTCGCAATTGTGACTTTTTTCAGAATTGAGTTTATGTCTTGCAATTCTGACTTTATAACACAATTGCGAGTTAAGTCAGAAATGTGAGATTCTGAGAACATCTGTCTTTTTTTTACCCATCAAAATTGGACTTTAGAACTCGCAATTGAAAGTTTATATCTCACAATTCTGAGATAAAAGAATTGCAAAAAAAAAAGTCAGAATTGCGAGATACAAACTCGCATTTGTGAGAAAAAAAAACACAATTGGGAGATAAGCTTGCAATTCTGAGAAAAAAAGTCAGAATTGTGAGTATATATCTCTCAATTCTATATTAATTTCTCAGAATTGCGAGTTTGTCTCACAATTCTGACTTTATGTCTCGCAATTGTAAGTTTATGTCATGCAGTTCTGAGAAAAGAAGTCAAAATTGTGAGTTTATATCAAGCAATTTTGAGAAAAACTCAGATTTGCGAGTTTGTATTATTCATTTAGTGGTGGAAACAGGCTTCCATACAAATACGTTGCTGAAATAAGAATTTAAATATTTAAAATTATGGATTAGAGTTGTTAGGAACTTATAACTGATATCTGATCGGGTTTGAATGGTTTTAATCAGTCTTAAATTAATGATTCTGTAGTGAGTTTATTAGTTCTGACTCTTACCAGATCTGATTTTCTGATGAATCTAGTTTCAGTCACGTTTGTTTTCACTGCTGACAACTGAGGCGTATAGTTTTCCCGCAGCATCTATTTTTAGATCATTTTTAAGAACACAGATCAGACATCGGTACCAAGAGATCTAACACAAAAATGAAACTGAATGCTAAATTTTTAGCATAACTGCTAAATAAACAAATATCATGCATCTCACTCGTACAGTATTTGTGTGTGTACAGCTAAAAGAAACTCTGGACCCTGCTCTGGAGCCCATTCTTCTGAAGCAGACGTTTGTGTCAGGTGGCAGAACATTAATCCGACTGGGAGATTCTGACATTGACTATGATAAAAACTTTCGTTTCTACATGACCACCAAAATGGCCAATCCCCACTACCTCCCTGAGGTATGTATGTATGTATGTAAATCTGAGCAAAGAAAAGCTAAAAAAAATACATACATTTTATTTATAAGAAAATAAACAAAAAGGCCCCGTCAAATGACATTTTTTTTTGTTTTCAGTTTTTCATTTCATGTAAAATATAAATATTTGTTGTAATTCACCTACGGAAGGTGGTTTTTGCAACTGAATAAAAAATAAGATAGGTTATTTTTACTTTTCATTTCACAATTTTGACTTTTTTTCTCGCAATTGCGAGATTACGTCTCACAATTCTGACTTTTTTCCCAGAACTGGGAAAAAAAACTCACTTCTCAGAAATAAACTCTGAATTCTGAGGAATACAGTTATAAGAAAGTCAGATATAAACTTGCAATTGCGAGTTATGAAGTCAGAATTGCAAGATAAAAACTCGCAATTCTGACTTTTTTCGTGCAAGTGCAGAATTGCAAGATCTCGCAATTCGAGTTTATATCTCTTATATCTGTTTATACATTCTCAGATTTGTGAGATAAATAGTAAACTCAAAAATTGGAGTTAAAAAAAATCTAATTTTAGGGATAAAAGACTGATATGTTCTCAGAATTGCTAGTTCATATCTCACAATTCTGAGAAAAAAGTCAGATTTGCGAGTTTATATCTTGCAATTCTGACTTTATAACTCACAATTGCAAGTTTATCTCTCGCAATTCTGACTTTATAACTCACAATTGTGAGTTGTTGAAAAAAATGTCAGAATTGCAATATGTAAGCTTGCAATTGCGAGGAAAAATTTAGAATTGTTTGATAAAAAGTCGCAATTACCTTTCATTTTATTTTTTATTTAGTGGCAGAAATGGGCTTCCATACTCACCACCAGTAGGTAGAAAGAAACATCATCTATTTCCTAGGTGTTCACATTATTTTGTCCAACCCCTGTTTTTGACTGATAATTCATTCTTCCATGCAAATGTCTGACCCCCACAGTCTTTTTGTTACATGTAATTACTGTCAGTGTTTCATTAGCAGCTCATTGTTTAATTTATCCTTTCAGACTATTGTGCAAATGGCAGGTGGGATTTTAGAAAGCATTCTGGGGTCAAGGGTGACACCTGTTTAAGGTCAACTAGATTTGGCACCATAGCAAAGTGGACACAGCTGGCACTAGCCCTTCACATATCTGTTGTGGCACCACCTTGTGCACCAATCCCTCGCTGGCCCCATGCCATATCAACTCTCGCTGCAAAATTCTGGGGTGGATGCGGATCAGCGCCCACCTGCCAAGAGACAATGCCCTAGCAATCATAACAGACAGGGCCACGGACAACAGCACTTGCAGCAGGCAGAGAGCACACAGCTAGATACGGTTGCCTGTCAAATGGGGATGTGCCATTGTAAGCTCCAGCATTAGAGACAGGACAGACCTGTCATTTCAGCTTATATTAAGAGAGATGAGCTGTGCTGACAGACCAGTCTGGACTAAAGAAACATTCTCACAGACAGACAGCAAATACAAAGCACACAGGGCCAATCAAAGCACAAAGTGTGCCTCTAGAGGATTTGTAGAGAGGAAAGGTAGCGTCTCTTAGGGGATACATTGAGCAGATAATGTCAATCATTTTTTTATAAGCCCTAAAGAATACATCAAAGAAAAAATCTTTTTGTTTTAACTGATTCAAATTTGAATGATTTTTGGCCTTTCTCTAAGCCACCATTGTTGTATCATTAATATCTAAATGATGACAAGGTGGGGGAAGCCAGAAGTTATGTAGCTTGCTTTCAGTTAATGTTGATACTGTACAAAATATGGTATGACCCCTTTAAGCTACACATCCATAATTGTTTTATGACTTATTTGTGTAAGGTGTGCATCAAGGTGACCATCATCAACTTCACTGTTACCAAGTCTGGACTGGAAGATCAAATCCTCAGGTAAATTCTGTGCTCTGACTATTCAGATTGAGTATAAAAACAAAAAGCACCTGAGACACTTTCCCCTGGTTTCAAAGACAAGGCTTAAGCCCAGTCCCAGACTAAAATGTAAGTCTGAGTTGTTTAAACTGAAAGAAACTTGCACTGATTGATCTTAAAATATGTCAGTGCCCTTGTTTTGTTTTAAGATGTACACGTTTTTTCTAAGGCATGATTATAAAAATTGCTTGAATTTCCTAATTGAACTGTGGCCTAGTCCTGGCTTAGTCAGAAACCAGGCCATGATGTTAAGTTTTAAACTTGTTTAAATCTGCTATAGAGAAAAACAAAAGTGAACCTTTGGGCTGTGCTAAAATCGTTTACCTAATTTTGTCTTTTAAAGGCACAATATGTAAGATTTTTTGATTAAAATATCCGAAAACCACTAGAATTTTCCCAAAATGTTTAGATTGTTTAAATCTAGAAAAATTAGTAACTTTAACTAGCGTAACAGACCGTGTCATTGCATCGTCTGCCAATGATGTCATACACCCTCGATTTTCTGATTTTATTTTGTAGAAAACATGGAAACCCCAAAGACGCTTTACAGTGTTATGCATTTTATTAGATAGGTGACTAATGCACAGAGAAGCATTATAACAACAATTCAACAACACAGTGCATCTAGTATGATAAAAAAGAGTTGCTTTTTCCTTCCGCATGACCGGACGAAACAGAAGTGGTCAACTACGGCATAATAAAAACTCTTGGCTTTTGAGTCGTGTATCGTGCTCGTCTCTCATCAAAGTCATCACAACTTTCAGCCACACCCTGCTTACTACAGTGACCTTAATAAGTCTTTAATACGTTTACTCATCAATGAATATGATTTCTGCACATTAATCTGAGTCCCATCGGATTCCATCGGCTGTGGAGATGAAGAAAACAATTCCCATGATTCCACACTCAATCACGGCGTCATCAAACTATGCCTTTTGTTTCTTGTTTGTTTTGAATATACGCCCTCTAGCGGCAAAAACTTACGTATTGTGTCTTTAAAATTAGCTTGTAAATCACAATGCTATATTATCAACAATCTTGGATTCAATCTTTTTGTCAACTTTTTTTTTTCGGTTAACATTAGTTTTGTATTTCTTTTTGAAACTGGTTGATCATAGGCTTTATTGATCTGAGTATATACACCTCAGTTTTTGAGGAAAGCATTATTTGTAGATAATTTTATCAATGTTCACTCAGAAACGTAAGTTACATAGCATTGAATCCAATATTTGTTAATAATATAGCATGATGACAAATGTATAAATTCATTTTTTTGTAGGCCTGTCATTTTTAACTGGAATCGCCAGAAGTGTAACAAGGTGGGAAGTTGTTATACCCTGTGAGAGCAAATTAGTATGTTTTAATTCAATGCAATAACTTGCATTTTTGGGAGATCTAAAATATTCACTTAGGAGACAGCAGCTGAATCAGGCTGTGATGGAAAAATTTAGTAGCATAAGAGTCTTTGCTTTTTATTTTATGGTCCATGGATATGAAAACCATTACCCACTCAAGCCCTACATATTTATAAACTTTATTATTGCTGTATTTTGTAAAACGTGCCAAATCAGCTGTGCGGATCACTCCGCTGTGGCGACCCCTGATCAAGGGAGCAAGCCGAAGGAGAGAGAGAGAGAGATTTTTGCTGCATTTTATGCATGCTTAAGAGATAAGCTTTCACTTTTTACTACCACCCATATTAGGTGGTCCAGTCACTGGTCAACAAAGACACATTACTATTTACAACTGGTATTACCATGCATCATATAAAAACTTTTCATTACACAAGTTTTATTCTACTGTGTAAAATGCTGTGTAAAATTTTGGTCGACTTCTTGTGATTGTTTATTTTCGTCTTATCCCAGTGATGTAGTCCGCCTGGAGCGTCCTGACTTGGAAGAACAGAGAAACCAGCTGATAGTTCGTATCAATACAGACCGGAACCAGCTGAAAGCCATTGAAGACCGAATTCTCAAACTGCTCTTTACCTCTGAAGGCAACATCCTTGACAATGAGGAGCTTGTACAAACATTACAGGAGTCAAAGGTTAGTGGTTTTGGGGTCAGAAGTTTAAAGAGAGGGCATAGTTATGTGTTTTTTACTGATCTATAATCGTTTCAGTGTGAAAAAAGTACTTAAATACTTAGTGAGCAGAGTAATAGATATCAGTAGGTCAATAAATATATATAAAAGCAGCTGAATATGTTATTTACTTTAACCTGTGTTTACTCTAAAGAAATTACCGTTCAAAAGTTCGGGGTTGGTAAGATTTTAAAAATATTTTGAATAGAAGTGTCTTATGTAGTAAAAGCTGTAATATTGTAACATCTTATTACGAGTTAAAATACTATTATTATTACAATGTAAAATACTGTTTAATAAACTGTTTTCTATTTTAATATATCTTAATGTATCTCTTTTAAAAGCTAAGTTTTTTAACAGCAATTTGGTGCTCAAGAAATGTTTTGGTTGAAAATGTTTGTGAAGCTTAATATTTTTGTGGAAACCATGCTATTTTTTTTTTCAAGATTCTTTGATATATGAATGCAGTTCAGAAAAACAACATTTAATTTTATTTTTTTGTATCAGTGTAAGTCTTTACTGTCACTTTTGATCAATTTAATGCATCCTTGCTGAAAAAAGTATTAATTTCTGTCAAAAAAAGCCAATTCTATTAACCCCAGACTTTTGAACTGTTATGTAGATCCACTAACATTCACTTCAATTAAAATTTGGTGCAAAATAATTTAACAAAGCTAAAGTTACTTCTGAAAAGGACTTACATCATTTGTTTACAGAAGCCACTTTGCTTGATAATTTATGTGATTCAATGACATTTATTCATTTTAAGTGCTTTTTATTTCCACTGTTTATCTAATAATTGTCGACAAACCTTTTTTTCCACTATGCTAATGACTGCTACATACAAAAAGAAGAGTTTTACTTCACAAACAATGGAAATGTCACAGTCAACTAAAAAGATTATGTGTTCATTTGAGAATGAGGGCTGACACTTTTTAATCCTTTTCTTCTGAGGATTTGTTTTAGGATTTGGAAATGGAAAAACAAATGTCATGTTTCCTCCTGTGTCACTATCACAAGCAACTCAAAACAATTTCTGTAAAATTCCACTTGAAACTATAGAAACGTATAGTCCTGTAGATTTACAGTACAGTATGGTTGTGCTACATTCATGTGTAGTGCTTCAGCATTTGTGATGCTGCCTTGATCTGCATAATTTCTTTAGTGAATCAAGTGCAAAACCAGCGTAGATGCGGCTTACTAATAAATGGGGCTTTCACTGAGCACAATTCATTTTTAGCAAATTCCCCCGGCATAGTGTATTTGTGCCAAATTTGAGCAAGCAGAAGGATCAGAGGCACAGATTGCACGTCACTGTCAACCTTCCGCCACCCAGAGAGTAATGAAAGGCTGAATGGGAGGTACAGATGGATTAATAGATGAACGAAAGATTGGGCCGGCAATGAACGAAGTATCCGTCTTAAAGACAAAAACAGCTCTGTCTCTGTCTGACACCTCTGCTAGTTTCATGTATCTCTGCGACACTGATCCTGCTGTCAATGTGGACGACTTTATAGCTCCTTTTGCATTTTAAGAGCTCTTTATAAACACATCAAGCTGTTGAGTCATTACATTTGTCTCTGTTTGGAGTGTAACACTTACATTTGACATGAAGCAGATCTGCTGACAATTTATCATTTTTTCTCTTGCACAGGTGACATCTCAGGCTATTAAATCTCGGCTGGTGGAGGCGGAGACGACAGAGGAGATGATCAACGCCGCCAGAGAGAAGTATCGCCCTGTTGCCACACGTGGCTCGATCATGTACTTTGTCATTGCCAGCCTGTCTGAGATCGACCCCATGTACCAGTTCTCGCTAAAGTACTTTAAACAGGTAATTTCAATCTGGAGCTGTCATTCTGGCATACTATTTCAGAATGTAATATAACAAAATTATAAAAAAATAAACTTCTTTTTACATATACATATTTTTAAAATTTCATTCAGTGTCTTGTGCTTACCAAGACTGCATTTATTCGATCAAAAGTACAGTAGAAACAGTAATATTTACTGACCCCAAACTTTTGATAAGCAATGTGTATGTATAGTATATGGGCCATTCTACAGAACTGGTGCAAACTGCTGTGCCACAACCAAAAAACACATTTAAAAAGCATTTAAGTATTCAAATCTTAGATGTTTACTAAGATCCTTTTATTATCTGTTGAAACCCACAATAATATTTAATTATTGTTTAATTATTGTATAAGCTTAATATATTTAAAATCATTCTTTCAGGTGGGAGGTAGCTGTCCCGAACCCTAACCCCTAAATTTTATCTTATGAAAATGATATTCAAATAATATTTTTTTCATTTTATTCCATTCCAAATTATGAAATTTATGTAAAAAATCCTGCATTTTCATGTCACTACAAAACAGTGTATGTTTTAATCCATTGGCTGATTTTAACTATACCCCTGCACTTATTATCAGGGCATATTTATGTGTCACTCACTCTCATAGGTACATGGAGAGTAGATATGCCCCATTTACCTTATTCTGAGGTAAATGCGTTCAAAAGTATGAAAAATCTGTGTAACTTCAAAGAATGTCACTACCAAACACCATTTTTCTATAATTAAATTCTATAATTATTCTATAACGTTTACTTTTTATATGTGTACCACTGTTCAGAACTGTGCAAGTCACCATGTGTTGATTAGCATCTCTGAAGCTAGGTTTAAAAGTATCTCAAATTGTCACTGCCGAAACATTTGGTGAAGTTTCAGTAGTGACATCTTTGGGTTTTTCGAAAATGTGCAGTCACTACCTAAACATTGGATGTTTCTCAAAAACTAAGTATACTGAATTATCAACTAAGATATAATAGTAACTAACTTATGATAGTGTTTGGTTCAATTTATATTCAAACTAATGAGTGTTTAAGTTTGAAATCAGTATGATCAACTTTTTGCCTTTTACAAAGAAAAATTGGATTCAAAATACAACAAATCTCATAAATCACACTTAAAATATTGTTAAAATTGTAATTGTTATTGATTTACCTCCCTCTGGAAACTTTTTAATAAAATAGAAAGATACATATTTACAAGGAAGGTGTAATAGGTCAATATACAGTAACCCTTTTATTAAATTATATATTACTGTGTTTCAGTAGTGGCAAATTTGGGGGGTGACTTTTAGTGCATTTAAGGTATACATTTTGTCATTTCCTGGAAATTTTCCTGAAATTTCTTTTGCAGTTGTTCAACAACACTATTGAGTCAGCAGAGAAGCATAGAGATCTGAGCATGAGACTACAAATCCTGTTGGATCAGACTTTGCTGAGTGCCTACAAGAACGTGTCCCGTGGCCTTTTTGAGCAGCACAAGGCCATCTACAGCTTCATGCTGTGCGTGGAAATCTTGATGCAGAGAGGAGAGATCTCCCAGCAGGAGTGGCAGTACTTCCTGCGAGGGGCTGGAGCCATGGAGAAGGTCAGGGATGTCGAAAGGACATATGTGATGGCAGAGAAAGGAAGAACAACTCTATGTGTGTGTGTGTGTGTGTGTGTGAGTGCTTATGTATGAAAGTTCTTATTCTACTTCTGTAGATGGCAATTATCCTTCTACAAGTCATGAATGGGATTTAATTGTGTTAATTGTTAGACTGTAGAGTTGTTTTCTAATTTTTCCCTTTCCTCAGGGGCTTGCGCTATCTGCCGCTTTAAAAAGGCGTCTCTCTAATACCCCACGCAGTTATATTGTTTTAGTGTGCGTTGAAGCAATGTGTTTTTGTGTGTATTCCAGTAAACAGAGTCCAGTTCTGTTCTTTCGCTAATGAAAGCATGTCTGTTGCCATTGCTCATGGGGCACTGGTTGGGGTTGGTGATATGCACATTAACTCTAAATATTAATCTTGATTTAGAAGAGAAATTCTCTCGAAAGAGAAATAAATCCTAGTAAAATAAATCAAATTTGCCGTCCATCACTGCTTGTAACTAATTTTCTTCTGTTGGTTTTATATTTCAGTCTACTCTAATATTTGTCAACATTTTCATACTCAAATCAATAATGACTTGTTGTTTGATCAAATTCCCTAATCTCAGTTCATGCTGTTTGATGGTTTCTGACATGTATCAGTATGATGAAATATTGCTTATGTAGCCTTATGCACAAACACGCACACACACACATTTTCTGGTCATAACACTCTTGCTTTCCACTGCAGGAGTTGCCAGAGAAGCCAGAAGTGCCATGGTTGTCTGATTTTGCCTGGGAGACTTGTTGTAATCTGGAAGACCGACTACCATGCTTTAACGGCATTAAAAAGGAGATCGTATCCACACCTATATCTGTCAAACTGGGTATATTCTTCCTGTTTCATTGAAACATCACTGGCTCTGGTTTCTTGAAAAGCATCAATCTCAAAATGGGAATTGTACAGTAATTAATTCTTATCTTAACATTGTTTTTCTTTGTCTCTTTTTGCAGGGCAACTAGAGGTAACAATAAACCCTGAACAGTGGGACGGGTATGTTAATGACCTTCCTTCTTTCTCAGAAGACATACCCTCTGAGAAACAGCCACAGGTCAGAGGTCACTGGAACCAGCGACTTGGGGCCTTCCAGAAACTCATCCTCATCAAGAGTTTTATGGAGGAGAAGGTAAAAACAAAACAAAGAATAAAGAAAGAGAAATAAGAAAATTTACTTACTTATGTAAGACTCTTTCAGCAAGAATTTCACTATTCTGGCTATTTTTTGCAATTCCAAGTTTATTTTGAATTAAATTCACACATTCTCAGATTACTTTGAAATGTTCATAACACTCAATTCTGACTTTATATGAGTTTGTATTTTGTAATTTTGAGGTAACACCTCACAAGTCTGACTTTTTTCTGTCTACTCTGAGTTGAAATCTCACAATCTCTGAAATTTTTTTAAATAATGAAAAAATATAGCTGCAAGCAGCGATTGACAAGCGCTTTAAGTCATTTAAGCAAATATGGAAAAATACATTTAGTTTAGCAAGCTGTGGTCTTTGCATGCTTATTTAGAACCACCTTTCACATGTGATCAGCAGGTTTCGTGAAGTTTCGAGTTTTCCTTTAGGCTTTATAAGATTTTGGGTAAATTTGGCCCCTTTTCTAATCGACCCAGTTTCCCAAAGGGCAAATTTCAACATTTTTTGATAATTATTGTCCTAGAGAGTCCAGAGAATTGCACTGCAGGTTTTTAGAGTTAAAAACCTAGGACTAGTTCAGAAAAGTAGGTTTTTGACATCTTATCTATCATTTACCAAACAATTTGATTGACAGAAGTGGTTCCAGAGGCAAAGTTGTTCGAAATGAGGAGTTCTATTCCACGCGACATACAATGGTTTACGCACTTGAAGAACGTGATATTGTGATATTTATGTTTTTTCCCTCTTATAGCACCACCAAGTGGCCAAGCTCCACAATATTTTTCCTGTGACCTTAAATCGAGCTCTTACATGAGTGTTTTGAGTTTGGCGAAGATATCTCATTTCGTTCAGGAGTTATAGGCATTTTACCAAAAGTGACCCTGCCCCTTTCGAATGTTTTGGTGTCCCTTTGCGGTGGCGCATTGAAAGTTCAACTATTTTTGGTAATTTTAATATTCATTCTCTTCTGCACTGGTTTGGTTCCGATCGGATAAAAAAAACTCAGACTAGTTTGCAAAAGTAGAGTTTTCAAAACTTGCGAAATACCCAAAAATTTCGGCTTACAAATTTGTACTTTTGATCGCTGTAGCGCCCCCGTCGGACCGATTGGGGCGAGTCTTGGTCACGTTGTAGGCGGTGTGAGTACTACCATCCCTCCAAGTTTCAAGTCTCTATGACTTACAGTTTGATCTGCACGATCAATTTTGTGTGGAGATCGCTGATCCGTGACCATTATAACAATTACAATAGGGTTACGTGCTTGAACCCCTAGATATCTTACTGACACTAATCAGTAATCACTAATCAGTCTCATCATTTAGAATTTATATCGCAATTTTGAGTTCAAATCTCATAAATCAGGCTTTCTTTTTTCAAAACTGAGTTCATGACACACAATTCTGACTTTGTTTCTGGCCATTTCTAGTTTATAGTTCACAATTTTGAGCTAACATCTAACAGCTCTGACTTTTCTGCTGAATAAAAGTAGTATGACACCAGACTTATGATTGGTAGTGTATATAACCCATTCAGATGACTTCCTAGCTGTTGTATTGTTCCTGTTTTGTGCTTAATAGCAGACACAGCATAAGCTGTGATTTGTTTGTGTGTGTATGTATGTATGCATTTTCTGTGTGTGTCAAGTTTTTTGTAATTCTGCTTGAGTTCTGTATCGTGGTATCATTGAAATGCATTTCAAGTCTCACTCTGTGTGTTTTCAGGTTGTGTTTGCAGTGACTGAGTTTGTTATCATTGGTTTGGGCCAACAATTTGTGGAGAATCCCCCAGTGGATCTTGCAACCCTGTACGCAGACATGTCTCCTTCCATTCCCCTGGTTTTCATTCTAAGCACGGGCTCAGATCCAATGGGAGCGTTCCAGCGATTTGCCAATGAGAGAGGATACCAAGATAGGTACTTACACATGCACTGTGACATTTATACACCATTTACTCACTTAATTCCCAAGTGTCACTCCCAGTTAAGTGACATGTACATACTTACGTGAATGAATACTCAGAGTGTTGTACGTTACCTTCTGCTGAGTATATTCATTCATATTGAATGTGATACATGTTTCAGATAGCTTACAAAAAATCTCCTAAAAATAAAGAAACTTCAGTATGTGATGTTTATGAAGAGGGTTTCTTTGCTGTCCTGGTTTTCCTGCAAGACAGGCTTACACTTTCATCACAATGTGCTCAAAACTGGGGTACCACAGGGATCAGTGCTTGGACCTCTATTCTTCTTTGTCTACACTTCACTTCTTCTTCAAAACCCATGCTCTTTTAGCAATGCTGTGCTCATGACATTCAGCAGTACACATTATTTCCTCCTCCTGTGTGCGTGCCTCGCTGACATATCAAATGTTATCACCTCAACTATAATTATGACAGGTTCTTCTTTCTTTCAGCCATGATATCCCTCTCCAAATCTCTCTCTGTCTCATTCAGAGGTCACATAGTCATTGCCTCCTGGTGTGTATAATGACCTGGAATGCTCTTAAGGACCACATTATGATAGCAGCAGCCCTTTTTTGACCACTACTTTACTCATTTTCTTGCCCAGGTTGTCTGGGATTCTAATCTTGTTTGCCAGCCGGCATCTGCTATACATCTTCCATATTCCTAGACTGGCTCCAAAATCCTTTTGCTCAAATGGTTTTTAACCCTCTGACATTTTTTCATGTCATGCCTCTGCTCTGATCGTTTTCTGGCTGCCAGAATATGATAGAATTAAATTCAAGACACTGTTTCTAGCTCACACTCCTGCCAATTTCCTGTACTCCCATTACTTTCAATCTTGCAGTAAATCGTAAACCTGAGCCTGGGTGATACTATCGTCGCTTCTGCTTGCCAACTATGAGAACAGTTGATTGATTAGTCATTCCAACAATGCCACAAGGAACACATTTTCAAAAGGTTCACCTACTGTCAAGGACTTGTATTAGTTTTGGATAGCCAACAACTATTCCTTTGAAATAAAAAGAGATCCTTAGACTGGCATGTGAAGCATTTTTATTTGATTTTTTGTGTAAATGTGTCATTTAGGCATCTGAAATAATAATTGTAATAACAATAATAGACATTGGCAAAATTTGTCAAATCCAGTACCTACAATATAATTTTTGCATTTGCAATTATTCTGGGTTTCTTGTATTTGCAGAGTGAAATCAATCTCACTGGGTCAGGGTCAGGGGCCTATTGCGGAGAGGATGATTATGGAAGCTCTAAAGACTGGCAACTGGATCTTTCTGCAAAACTGTCACCTTGCGGTGTCATGGATGCTGGCAATGGAGGAGCTCATTAAAACTTTCACTGAACCTGGTAAGTTTGCATGTGTGTGTAAGTGAGGTCTTACTTAATAGCCTATTCCTTTAAATTAGAGGTCTTCAGCAGAGACCCCTGCAGTCATTCATTGTTTAAGATCAAGATTTTATTTACATCATTTACATTTAACCAAAGATATAAAGCTGTTATAAAGCTGAAGTTAAACTACGCTACTGTCCAAAAGTTTAGGCTCTGTTAGATTTTTTTTTGTGTTTTTGAAAGAAGTCTGTAATGCTCACCAGGGCTGCATTTATTTGATTAAAAATACAGAAAAAGTAGTAATATTGTGAAATATTATTGGAATTTAAAATAGTGGTTTTCTATTTTAATATACGTTAAAATAGAATTTGTTCCTGTGATGCAAAGCTGAAATTTCTGCATCACTAGTTTAGTCTTAAGTGTCACATGATCCTTCAGAAATCATTCTAATATGCTGATTTTGTTGTGTTGCTTAATATTTTTTTTAGAACCTGTGATACTTTTTTCAGGAATCTTTGATGATTAAAACATTAAAAAGAACAGCATGTATTTTAAATTTTTTGTAACAATATACACTACCGTTCAACGTTAGGGGTCAGTAATTTCTTTCTTTCTTTCTTTCTTTGAAAGAAATTAATACTTTTATTCATCAAGGATGTGTTAAATTGATAAAAAGTGACAGTAAAGACTAGGGGTGTACCGATACCGATAACAGGCCCGATACTGAGCTCCTGTACTGGTACTCGTTTAAATTCCCCGTTACCAAACGTCAATACCACACAGCATGTGACAAGTGTCGTATTCAGACAAAGGAACACAGACAACAGAACAACAGACAGCAGAATCGAGTTATTAGAGATTAAGGATGCCTACGAAGTATATGTATGCAATTAATATAATGTTAAACATTCAGAATTAATGCCTGTATAGCTGATGTGCGCAAACTAACAAGCAAAGCACGCAGAGTGGATTGAGAAAAAGTTAATATCCCTTTCTCACAGACATCAATGGAAAGTTTGTAGTTTGGTCAGATATGTCAAAAACAAGTAAGTAAAACAATGCACAAGTTACTTAACGGTTGGGAGAGAGAGAGTGAGAGAGAGAGAGCAGGTACACTTCTGATGCATGATCTTTATTGATGTTCGCTTACTTGGTACGCATCATTTGGATTAAAATTAAATCGTAAATATAAAGCAATTTTTGGGGGGACATTTATTATAAACATCACTTATTTTCAGTCTTTAGCATACACAACTTTACGGTGAAAGTGAAACTAGCAGTCTGTGTGAAATGCACTAGGCTGTACTGCACTTGTCCCTCTCATTCTGCACCAATACAAATGCGTGCTCGCATTGCGCATGTTTGCTTGCTTCATGAGTGTTTCTGCATTATATGCGTCGCTTTGAAATATAAATCACAGCACGTTTCAGATAAAAAAAACGTGACTTATATTTCTGAAAATATCACAGTTAGGAGATTTATAATGAGTGGTTCCCTGATTACAGCAAAAAGCGTGATTACAGTACTGAGCCGCTGCAATGGTGCAGCTCTAATGCTATTTAATTAAACATGTAGTACCATAGAGCAAAAAAATGAACGGAATACATTTTAATGAGCATAATTAAGTGTAAAAATAACTGAAGAATATACAATCAAACCAAAAATTATTCAAATATAATTTTTGATATTTTTAATTAGTGGGTGCAGGACACTATAGTTCATTTATGTAAGTGAGGATAGAAAAATAGAGTAAAAGAATTGAAGTTCAGGTTTGCATGAACCTGGTTGTCAGCATGCCCAGGAGACTACAGGCTGTCATTGAGACTAAGGGTGGCTTGACAAAGTATTGATAGTTGTGTAAATATTGTCATACTTTTGGTTGATTGCAATCCATTACATAGCTTTCTATCAAATTTATCTGATATTATCAAGCTGAATTTGTTCTGACACAGTTCTTTTCATATTTTATTACCATTTTCTAAAACTATAGAAAATGGTATCTCACATTATCACAGAATAAACTGTGATAATGTGAGAAATGTTGAAGGTGTCTGTATAAATTT
The DNA here is from genome assembly GCA_019740295.1 of Labeo calbasu. Lineage (NCBI taxonomy): Eukaryota > Metazoa > Chordata > Actinopteri > Cypriniformes > Cyprinidae > Labeo > Labeo calbasu. The sequence continues at coordinate 20,677 of JAHKKF010508724.1, forward strand.
TGGTTTTACTGTATTTATTTGATAAAGAAGTTAACCAACTAACATCGTTTCAGGCGAGTACTGTAAAAAGTGGTATCGGTGCATCCCTAGTAAAGACTTTTACTATTGTTAGAAAAGATTTCTGTTTTAAGTAAATTCTGTTGTTTTTAACTTTTTAATATATTTTAAAGTATATTAAAATGGAAAACTGTTATTTTAAAGTGCAATAATATTTCATAATATTACTTTTTTCTGTATTTTTGATCAAATAGATCTTTGATGAACATTAAAAATCTTCCTGATCCCAAACTGTGTCCCGGCAGTGTATGTGACCCCAAATACAGTAAAAACAGTAATATTTTCAAAATGTTATTGAAATTAATTGTTTTTTACTTTAATCTATTTTAAAATGTATTCCTGATGGCAAAGTTGAATTTTCACTCTAGTCCTCAGTGATCACATGATTCTTCAGAAACAATTCTAATATGCTGATTTGATGCTCAAGAAAACTCTTCTTTCTTTTGTGTCTATTAATATAGAAAATATGCAACCGCAATACATTTTTTCAGGATTCTTTGCTGAAAAAACATTCAGAAGAACAGCATTTAATCAAAATAGTGTTTAAAATGTCACTTTTGATCAATTTAATGCATCATTGAAATGAATAAAAGTATCTTACTGACCCCAAACTTTTAATTTGTTTAATTGTCTCTCCTGCATTAAACTGTTAGGTAAATGTTAAAAATAAGAAGACCTGAAAAAGCTCAATATGACTTGATGTGTGGCTCCAGAAAATTGTCCCTGAAGCTTACACCGTTAGATCAGAATGATCTGCCAAATAAACGTCAAATGAATGACTAGATTCATGAAAACTATTTTTGTATGTTTATATTTGTGTCTGTGTGCTTGTTTTGTATGGTTCAGTGAAAATATTGTTGTTTTTAGAGACTCACCTGTTTTGCACCTGCTTCTACCATGTATTACAGATATTGTGCTGTAGAATGTGAATCCGCTATAGAGCTAGTTTGTTGACCTGTTTTCTGATATCCTGTTCTTGTACGACCTTTGCAGACACTGTTATCCATGAGGACTTCAGACTGTTCCTTAGCTCCATGCCTACCAATGTGTTTCCTGTCACTGTATTGCAAAACTCTGTCAAGGTAACACAAAGAAGAACACACACGTGCTTATACACATATACAGGCTTTAAAAACTGATAGTCATAAAGTTCTATGAGTGCTCATAAACAAGTACTGATTTTTCAGGAAAGCATGCCTTCACATGCCTTAATCTAATTTTTTATCTTTCGGGGAGGAAAACATACATCAATGTAGAGTGAAGCATCACGCATCAGTGACATCCCTATGCGGATGACATGCACATATTTTTACTTTTACACGTCATTCATCCTTCTAGCACTGGGATATGTCTGCATGTATATCAAATTAAAATTTTAGTCACACTAACACAGTCACACACTCCTGCAAGAAGAAGATAACACTTCACAAGGAGGAGCGCTTTCATATATTATTCACTCTCAACCTAATATATTAACACCCCTGTGCTCACGTCCCTATCAATTAAACCCCAGCTTTACCAAATCACTGGAACCAATAGTAGTTTATAAGACCTTAAACAATGTTTCATTATAATGAAAGTGCAGTGACATGGATGTCTTTAAGCAGCTAGACTTTTAGTTTGTAACTTAGTTTTTAGCAGTTTATGTTGTCTTTGGCTCTAATTTTTGTTTTGTTGTTAATATGCTTGTGTTGCCAGGGAACTAATGAGCCTTTGTTAATGTGATGGTAGGTTACTAACGAGCCCCCAAAGGGTCTCCGTGCCAATGTGAGACGCGCCTTTACTGAGATCAGCACTACGTTCTTTGAGGAACATATCCTTGGCAGAAAATGGAGGAAGATCATTTTTGGAGTGTGTTTCTTCCATGCCATCGTTCAGGTCAGGGCTCAAGAATTGAAAATTCAGTGTTTAGCCAAGTATGGGGGGTTCTATTCAATCTGAAGCCTCTAGAGATTATAAGCCTATGTTTTTCTTGCCATAAAATATAAGCAAGACTGGTGTAGAAGGCTAATGCAGTTTTTATGATTAAATAAAAACAATGGGATGGAAACTTTGCTCTTTTGCAGCTTATACCGTATGGTAATTTTGTTTTGGGTTAACTTTAAATTTGTTTATCTTTTCTTCTTATGTGTATATGATTTTATGTAATAACTTCAGCTGCAAACTGTTTGAAATAGAAATCTTTTCTAAAAATACTTTACTAATAGTCTTTACTATCACTTTTTATACATTTGTAACATCCTTGCTGAATAAAAGTATACATTTCTTTTTAAAAAAAGAAAAAAAAATACTGACACAAAACTTTTGAACATTAGTGTACACTACCAGTCAAAAGTTTTTGAACAGTAAGATTTTTCATGTTTAAAGTCTCTTCTGCTCACCAAGCCTGCATTTATTAGATCCAAAATAGAGCAAAAGCAGTAATATTTTAAAATATATTTATACCATTCTATTTAAATATATTTCAAAAAGTAATTTATTTCTGTGATTTCAAAGCAAAATTTTAGCACCATTCTTTAGAAATCATTCTAATATTTTGATTTGCTGCTTAAAAATATTTATTATTATTGAACTGTTTTAAATATTGATAATAATAATAATAATAATAATAAATGTTTCTTGAACAGCAAATCAGTATATTAGAATGATTTCTGAAGAATCATGTGACACTGAAGACTGGAGTGATGATGCTGAAAAATTATCTTTGATCATAGGAATACTGTCACGAGTTGTAGGGGTGAGGAGCATGTACCAGGAACTCAAAACAAACTGAGTATTTTTATAAACTCAAAAGGAAAACAGAGCAAAACAAACTCTAAAACAACGTTAGAGAGGACAAAGAAACTACAGAAAGACAGGGCTATAAGTACTAAACAAAACAAGGGACTAATAAGGATAATTAACAAGGGACAGGTGCAAGAATTAATTTTAATTAACTAAACGAAAACAGGAACCAAACCAAATATGGACAAACAGGAACTAAGGCTGGGGCAAAGACATGGAAACAAAGTCCAAACCGTGACAAATACATTCTATTGTGAAGTAAAGTAAAATTACATCTTAAATTATATTCAGATAGAAAGCAGTTATTTTAAATAGTAAAAATATTTCAAAATTGTACTGTATTTGATGTACTGTGAATTGGCTTGGTGAGACTTCTTTAAATAACATTAAAAGTCTTACTGTTCAAGAACTGGTAGTGACTGGTAGTGTATATTGTTACAAAAGATTTCTAATTTAAATATGTTTTTAACTTATTATTTATCAGAGAATCCTGAAAAAAAGTATCACAGGTTCCAAAAAATATTAAACAGCACATTAATAATAAATCAGTATACTAGAATGATTTCTGAAGGATCATGTGACACAAGACTGGGGTAATGATGATACAGGAATAAATCCTGTTGTAAAATATATTAAAACAGATATACACACACACATACTTTTGGGATTACTGTATATTGGAGAACTAAATTTAAAATGCCTAATATGTTGATATTTAATAGTGCCTATGTTGATATTTGTACGTAAACATACCCTAATCATACTCTATGGTTGCATTATTTTTGAAAGTTTTTATGCTCACAAAGACTGCATTATTTGTTTTTACAGCGAAAACAGTAATGTTGAGAAATGTTATTTACAATTGAAATTAATTGTTTTCTATTTTAATATATTTTAAAATGTAATTTATTTCTGTAAATGGCAAACCAGTTATTGGTTACTGGTCAGAAACCATTGTAATATCTTGTTTCTGAGATCCTGATTCTTCTTATTATCAATGTAATTATCAGTGTATTATCAAACCAAAAATGGTTGTACTGCTTAATATTTTAGTGTGAGAGTCTCTGTGATGTTTTTCCCCCTGGATTCTCTGATGACTAGAAAAATGGAACAACATTTATTTGTTACAGAAATCATTTGAAATGTAAAATTGTTCTAGTTTGAAAAAAAAAAACACTAGGTGTTCAGGAGGGCCTTTCTAATTCACATCCTCTAAATCTTTCCCTTATTTGTCTGTATGTGTTTTATGTGTATGTGTGTTTATGCTTTTATGTATATATAGGAGAGGAAGAAATTTGGTCCTTTGGGCTGGAACATCCGTTATGAATTCAATGACAGTGACAGAGAGTGTGCTCTTCTCAACCTAAACCTTTACTGCCAGACAGGACATATACCCTGGGATGCTCTTGTATACATCACGGGTATGTGTGTGTTTACTGCAGAAATATTTCTAGCATCAGTCATTGATTCACACTTTCCCATGTTCCTCTCAGCTGGCTAGTGGCCAGTGTTTTTGTGTGTACCTGTACTTTATAAATTTCTCTCTGAGTTTGCTTAAAGGAGAAGTTAATTTCCAGAACAAAAATTTACAGATAATTTACTCACACCCTTGTCAGCCAAGATGTTCAAGTCTTTTTTTCATCAGTCGATAAGAAATTATGTTTTTTGAGGAAAACATGCACACCGCAGAGAATAGAGAATAGATGAGCGTTTGAGGGTAAAAAGAATATAAATTGTCAATTTGTTTAGAAAATGACTGATGGTTTCGGTAGACTCTTCTTCCTCGGCTGGGATCCTTTAGAGCTCTTTGAAGCTGCATTTAAACTGCATTTTGGAAGTTCAAACTCGCAGGCACCATTGAAGTCCACTATATGAAGATAATTCCTGAAATGTTTTCCTCAAGAAACATAGTTTCTTTACTGCTGAAGAAAGAAAGGCACAAACATCTTGGATGACAAGGGGGAAATTATCTGTAAATTTTTGTTCGGGAAGTGAACTTCCCCATTAAAGAAATAAATGTATAATCAAGTATGAATAAAGTACTTTATTCATAAAGAAATTAGGTATGAATATTAGTTTTGTATGATTGAATTTCTCAGAAAAGCTCAGTGTCTCTTTCACTAAAATTTCCTTTAAGAATGCATTGGTCTAATTAGGCATCATTTTACAGCCCATCAGCTGGTAAAAATAAATGTTATTAAATTTGTTGCAGCTGGTGCCGTGTGGTGACTATAAAAGAATGTTCCAGTAATGTTGTTATGAGAGGCTTTGGGAAAGACTCATTAAGGAAGCTTCACACAATGTCAAACTGTCTCATTAATTCCTGGCAAGGTGTCAGTCAGTCATGCAATGAAATGGAATGTGTTTATGTGTGTGTGTGTTTTATTGTCTCTGTAGGTGAAATTACTTATGGAGGCAGGGTAACAGATGCCTGGGATCAGCGATGCTTGCGCACCATACTCAAGAGTTTCTTCTCCCCAGCCACATTAGAGGACGGGTACACTTACTCTAAATCAGGTACACAGGTCTACTTAGCTAAATAGGGAATTTCATTGACTTCTGTTGTTTGTATATGCAGTACAACTAGTATAATACTAACATGAAACTTTCTGCATTTTTACAAGTAAAA
>JAHKKF010508725.1:0-19637 GCA_019740295.1 Labeo calbasu
TATTTATATATATTTATATATATTTATATATTTATATTTCTGTTTTCAGATTATGTATAATGCTTTTATGTAATGACCAGTAATGAAAATAAGACTTCTTTTTGAGTTTAATTAGTTTGAAAATGTGCAAAATAAATCATAAAAGACTTTATTTTCTTCATGTGAAATGTAACCTAATTCTTTGTTTTTCTGGTTGGTGTAACTGTTCTTTCTGGGGGTAAAAATGTGACCTGGACTCAGCCAGTTGGTATTCTTTACTTGTCTGATTTATTTTCTAACAAAATTTGTTAATCTGTTTCTCCAGGCTGTGGGATATCGAGTGTGGAGCATGCTTGCGGGTTTTGGAAGGGCACGAGGAGCTTGTTCGCTGTATTCGCTTTGATAACAAGCGGATCGTGAGCGGAGCATACGACGGGTATGCCTGAGATTAATTCGAAGTTAAAGGGAGTTTTATTGTCATTTTTTGCATTGCAGCGCAATGAAGAATAACAGAATGTGGAAAAGCTATTTTTGCAACAGTTTGCCGACAGCCAAATAAGACAGGGAGGGGAAATTCTTGTAAAAAGTCTAAAATAAAAAAGTAGCATTGGAACTAAGATGTACATTTTAAAATAAATCCATTAGCAAACTCTCTCCTTGATCTCCTCACACTGCTATTGCTGAGAAGTAATGTAGTCTGGGGGATTAAATTTAAGCAGTGTTTTTTTTAGTCTGGATTATGGCTGGTTTATTTCTGGCTTTAATGTGAATAATCTCTTTATTCTCACATCTTTAATTGCAGAGTTGCATTTGTCTGCTCCCCATGTTCCTGTCATTAATCTGATACATGAGTAGTGCACAATACCCACACAGCCGAGGGAGCAGTCACTTTTAATCCCAAAAAGCCCACAATTGAATAACAGATTATCTGTAGATTATGTGTGAAATGCGCTTCTAGAGCTGAAAAGAATGAGAGGGTATTTTAACCGATGTGCTCTGGATTTATGACGTCAGATTTTTTGTGCATTGTCTAATGCGTTTTTAAAATATTTGTGTGTGCGCAGTAAAATTAAAGTATGGGACCTACAAGCCGCTCTCGATCCACGAGCCCCAGCCAGCACGCTGTGTCTACGTACACTAGTGGTGAGTTTCCATTTCCTCATAACCCATCCACCTGACACACAAGACTTTAGAAATCTGATGCATGCTTTCAATTCATTATCTCTGAACATCTGACCCGTTTTCAGGCTCTCAAAAGTTTTAAGGACACCAACAATCTCAAATATCCAAATATCAGATCTGTGACTACCTGCTTTGTTTTTCGCTCCCAGTTTCTAATCTGTCACTCATTACAGTCATGTGTTGTTAATCAGCCCTCTGCATTGTCACACATTTATTGCACCATAGTCTTGCGTCACGTCATTCCCAGTCTGTGACTAATTTTGATCTGCAGCGGTCATGAAAGGATTGTTTTAATAATAGTCTGTCTGCGTGTAGGAACATTCTGGCCGAGTGTTCCGGCTCCAGTTCGACGAGTTCCAGATCATCAGCAGTTCCCACGATGACACTATCCTTATCTGGGACTTCCTCAACGTGTCGACCAACGGACAGACGGAAGGACGATCGCCGTCCCGCACGTATACCTATATATCCAGATAGCAGGTAGCGCACGTTTTGATTTCAAGTTCACACACATCAAATAAAACGCAAGCTTACGTGAATGTGATCTCTTGACAGGGAAGCCCTGGTGGCGTGCGGAGTGTGTGCGAGTGTGTGTGGGGACTGTTCGGGTGACCCAGTCTCTGTGAAAGTGTGCCAGGATCAAAGGTCGAGGAACGCCACCACCACCACCCCTCCCCTTCACCCTCCTCTCTCCATCTGTCCGTTTTATTTCTCCCCCTCTTCGGTCGTTTTGAGGGCCGCCCCACGACACAAACCGCGTCAGTTCTCTTTCTCCCTCTCTGCGGAGGAGGAGGCGGAGAAAAGATGGAGAGAGCGATGCCATTAAGCAGAGAACGTAAGGGTGGGCGTGGAGCCCGCCCTCTCACCCCCGCCACCGCGTACAGAGTGACGGCTGCCCCGGCTCCGCCCCCTGGGCCCATGAACTCTGTATCTATCTTTGGTTTGTTTTATTTTTATTGATTTAAAAAGAAAAAGAAGAAAAACTAAAGGGAGAAGGCAAGGCCTGAGTGCCTTCCTTCTCTCAGGACTGTTCTGCATGAATGAGCGAGCGATGGGACGTGTAACGTGTGCTGGTCAACCCCTCGGTTTCTGTCTTACGTTTTCTGTTTTTTTTATGCTTCCCCCATCCCTTTTTTTTTTTTTTTAAGTTGGGAAATTGACTTCATATTCTTTTCTTGTGAAATCGTATGAATAATTGTAGTTTTTTGACTCTTCTCCTGATATGTCCTTCCATTTCTCGTTTTTAGCGCTGTCTGTCTCGTTCCCCTTTTCACTGTCTGCTCGTCTAGGTTCTGAATGACCCATAACTGATCTGAATTTAGTTGTAAACAGAATTGTCTTGTCTAAAATGGTGTTGTATATTGAAAAGATTTTTTAAAGAAAAAAAGCGTTATTAATAAGAATAAAGTACTTGACTGTGAAGGAGTGTTACGAAGCTTGCACAAGCACGTCGTGTTTTTCGTGTGTGTTTGTACGCATGATTCGCCCTTTTGAGATGAAGGCTTTCCGACAGGCCCAGATTTCAGTAACCTGCTGCGGCGGCTGCCAAGACCTTCCAAAATCGCAGGGCCGCTGTTCAAATATTTAAGTTTACCTCCTGCTCCGAATATGTGGAAATTGGCAGCGCTGTCATTTTCGTCTTATTTGATTTTAGCTTTCCTTACGAACGCCACCATGGCAACAGGCACAATACGAGCCCGGTTTGGGGAAATCATTTCAGCGCTGTAGCAATTCAAAAAATGTTTGAATGCGGGGCAATATTTTAGTCTGAAATCTCAAGAATCGCAGAGTTCCGGTCTGTGCGAACTTCAGAATGGAATTCCACTGAAATGAGGCATTAGAATGAATGATGGCATGCTGCTTTAAGATTGCGAGACGTAAGGGTGGATGTGAAAGAGATGGAGACATTATAAAGAGGGAGGATCAAAGTCCGTCTGCAGACGGGGGAGGGAGAGAGACGATACTGCCCAATATGGTTGATCTGGAATGCGGTAGATGACTACAGTCAGACAAACCCTTAAAACAGTCCTTATATGTGTTTACCACTGAGGAGCTTCTCTACAGTTTAGGTTTCTTATTGATTGGAGCTATTATGATAGTCTATAATGGATGGTTTGCATAGTTTCTAGGTGTGTGCCTTCTGTAGTTTATACCCTCTGGGTCCACCAGGTGGCAATAAAACAGAGGCCTGGAGAGTTTGGGCCCCTAAATACATTCATGTTCAGAGTAAAAGTGTCATGGAACAGATGAAAACCCACTGATCAATGCATCCACAAAATAAATATTTTAATAACATGAATAGTATCAAAATATTTAATCTCTCAAGATTTCACCAGCCCCAAGTAGTTTTGGGACAGAGTAATTTGCAACAGTAATCGCAACATTTAGCATTACAACACTTGCAGGGCTGGAAGCTCCGGGGTCGGTTCAAATAGCTCTGATGCATGGAACTCTCTAGAGTGAAAATCAACTCGTGTTGTGGCCAGTATTGGATATTTTGTTTGTAAAACAGCCATGAACATCAGTGCAGATCTGTGGAAGTCCCGTTTCCACCACTGAATGAAAAATAATGTTATTGTGACACTTTATCTCACAATTCTGACTGCTTTTCTGTGTGATTTTAAAAAGTGCAATTCTGACTTTTTTTCTCAAAATACAAATACGAGTTTGTATTTCGGAATTTGTGTGAATTAATTGCGTTATTAAAAACTCGCAATTACAAGAAATAAAGTCAGAATTGCAATAAAACTTTTTTTTTTTTTTTTCTCAGAATTCCGTGACGCAAATGTGCAATTCTTTCTCGCAAATGTTTCAGAATTCCAACATTTTCTTGCAATTGTGAATTTATGAATGCTAATATATGAATTACGTGATTTTATAAACTCGCAATTATGAGAAATTAAGTCCGAATTGAAAGATAATTCAGACTTTTCTCAGAATTGCTTGAGAAAACAAGCAATTCTGACGTTCTCGGAAATGCAAGTTTGTATCAGAATTCTGACACTTTCTCACAATTGTGAATTTATGTCTCGCAATTCTGACTTTTTTAACGAGCAATTCCAAGTTATGTCACAATTACGAGATATAAACTTGCAATTCTGAGAAAAGTCAGAATCGCACAATTCTGACTTTTTCTCAGACTCGAAATTATGAGAAATAAACTCAAAATTGCAAGGTAACACAATTCAGATTTTTCTTTTCTTTTTTTCAATTGCGTGAATAAACTACAAATTCTTACTTTTTTCTTGGAAGTGTGAGTTTGTATCGGAATTCGTAGGTTTTTTTTGCAATTGTGAATAAGTCTTGCAATTGACTTTTTTTTCCTCGCAGTTTGTATCTGTTCTGACTTTTTCGCAGTTTCTATCTCGCAATTCTGACTTTTTTTTTTTTTTTTCTTGTAAATGTGAGTTTGTATCTCGAAATTCTGACCTTTTTTTTTTTTTTTGCAATTGTAAATTTAAGTCTCCCAATTCTGACTTTTTCTCTGAGAATTGCATGATTTAAAAACTTACAATTACGAGAAATAAAGTCGGACTTTTTTTTTTTTTTTGCAAATGCGAGTTTGTATGTCACAGTTCTGACTTTTTTTTCGCAGTTAACATTTTTTTGGTTTCCTCACAAATGCGAGTTTCTATCTCCCAGTTCTGACGTGTTCTCACAATTGTAAATTTATATCTCGAAATTCTGACTTTATAACGCATAACTGCAAGTTAAGTCACAATTGCGAGAAATAAACTTGCAATTCTGAGAAAAGTCAGAATTGTAAATTGATATTGCACAATTCTGGATTTATCTCAGAAACTCGCAATTACGAGTAATAAATGTCTTGCAATTCTAACTTCATAAGCCGCAATTATAAAAAAGTCTGAACTGCGATATGTAAACTCGTAATTGCGAGGGGGGGAAAAAAAGTTAGAATTGTTAGTTGCAATTATTTATTTTTTAATTAAGTGGTGGAAACTGATTTCCATACAGATCAGTGTTAGCTCACGTGTTCATTTATAGGCCCTTTTCTCATATGTTCTTTTGTGGGTGGTGGGGGATTCTACCATCTTTTTTAGTGGTCACAATATTTAAATTGACATTCTGTGCTGCCAAATTATATTTACACTACCATTTAAATGTTCATAGTTTAAGATTATTGTATTTTGAAAGCAAGTACTTTTAGTCACCAAAGCTGCATTAAATTAATCAGTTGTGATATTAAAAACTGTTATACTGTAGTTTTGGACTTTTGATTTCCACAAAATAAGACAGCAATAAGAAATATTTCTTGAACAGAAAAGCTGCATTTTAGAGGATCATGTGACTCTTACGACTGGAGGAACGGCTGCCGAAAATTCAGCTTTGCTAATAAATTAGATTTTAAAATATATTAAAATAGAAAAGTTTCATCAGTTTAATCAAATGCAGTTTTTGGTGAATATAGAAGCTTCTTTCAAAAATATTTAGAAATCTTACCAATCTCAAACTTATGAATGGTAGTGTGTATCACTCTTTAAATTACACTTTTTCCATTGGATGAATATAATATAAAAGACTCTCGATGCTCCTGGTAAAACGTTAAGTATCTGAGGCAAAACCCAAACTACACATTCACCATGAAGGTCTAATAAGATTTTCTTGACAAATACATTCTGTTTGACTTTGGTTCTTGTTTACAATCTCATGGCTCTTATAGGCCCAAGGTTGACATTTGAAGAGTTTACAAAGCAGGTCCTTTGATCGCCCTTTTGGTCATAAGCACCCAAGTCGCAGAGTCTTAACTAATGCATATTAAACCACGCACTTGCCAGTTTCCAGTCATTCAACTTCGCTAGTAGAGCTATTTGCTCTTTTATAGTGGCACTGGACATTAGAGGTGAATTCTTTGGCCTCTGAAGTGCTTGGTCCCCTTGTTGTCAGGATTCAGTGACTGGACACTTGCCCAGGAGTCTTTGGTTATATTTGCATGATTACACAATGTTTAAGCAACCTTATCCTTTGTGACTTCTACCAAGAGGTCGGTCCTAAAGTCTAACCTACTTGCGTTTTAAGGAAGAGCGTCTCTAGATCCTCTGTAAGAGATGATCCTTGCGCAGCAGTCAGTGTTATATTATTGAAGTGGTGGAGAAGAGGTAGAGGTCTGCTGGACTCTTTTGCTCCTCTTGCTGACCGTGGTAAAGCTGCAAGGCTGCAGGTCCGGCTGTTCTCCTGGAGGAAAGCGTTTCATAAAATGCACGTCTCGCTGGTTGGGTAATGTGTTTGGACCTCTGCGCGGTCGTCCCCGTTTGGTGAAGCCAATGTACCAGCCCACGTAGCGAGCTGACATCCAAGCGGTGTAGTTATTCTCAAGCATTATCTCGATGAAAATGCAGCCTCCGTTTACGCTGCTGTCTTTCTGGAATGGAAAAGCATGTTTAATGTACACTCAACAGCCACTTTATTAGGTACACCTTTTCAACTGCTCATTAAAGGAACACTCCACTTTAAAAAAAAAAAAAAATTGGCTCATTGTTTAACTTTAGGGGAGTTGGAAAATGAGCCTATTTTTTAAAAAAGTAGAGTGTTCCTTTAGCACATACAGTGCATTGCGAAAGTATTCATACCCCTTCATTTTTTTCACATTTTATGTTGCTGTCTTAGGTTAAACTATTTTAAATAACTTTTTTTCCCACATCAATTTACACTCATCACGCATCATAATGACAAAGCAAAAACAGAACTGTCCCAACTTCATAAATATTAAAATAAGTATGTTGCATAAGTATTCATACCCTTAACTCAAGAATAGCAAGAGTTTGCACATCAACATTTGGCAATTATCTGCCATTCTTCACTTTACCTCTTTACCTCTCCATCTCTGTCAGCTTGGATGGGGTCTGGCAGACATTGTCAGGTTTCTGCAGAAATGTTTGTTTGGGTTCAATCCCAGGCTGTGGCTGGGCCACTCAAGGACATTCTCAAAGTTGTCTATAAGCCACTCTTGCTGTGTGCTTAGAGTCACTGTCCAGTCTGAGGTTCTGAATGCTCTGGACTGGGTTTTTATTAAGGCTATCTCAATATTTTAGTGCACTGAGCTTTTCTTCTACTCTGACAAGTCCCTCAGTCCCTGCCGCTGAAAAACAGCCCCACAAACAGCTACCAGCAAACTATACTTTTGGGATGGTACTCAGCAGGTGATGAGCAGTGCCTGGTTTCCTTTAAACAAGATGTTTGGAATGGAGGTTCATCAGACCAGAGAATCGTGTTTCTCACAGTCTGAGGGTCCTTTAGTTGCTTTTTTGCAAATTCAAAGTGTGTTTTCATCTGTCTTCACTGAGGAAAGGAGTCTTGCCACACCACCATAAGGCCCAAATTGGTGGAGTGTTGCAATGATGATTGTCTTTCTGTAAGTTTCTCCCATCTGCATATATGATCATGGAGCTCAACTGGAGTGACCATCAACTTCTTGGTCACCACTCTAGCCAAGGCCCTTCTCCAGCAATTGCTCAGTTTGGCCAGGAGGCCAGCTCTAGGAAGAGTTGTGGTTGTTTCAAACTTCTTCCATTAAGGGTAATGGAGACAAAATGCTTCTGTGAAGCTTCAATGCAGCAGATTTTTTTCTGAACTCTTCCCCAGATGTGTGGCTTGATGCTATCCTGTCCTGATGCAAACAGGCAGGTTTTTTTTTTTTTTTTATCTTTTTTTATTTTTATTTTTTATTTTTTACCTCAGGGCTTGGTTTTTGCTTTGATATGCATTTTCAGCTATTAGACCTTTTAAGACGTGTGCGCCTTTCCAAGTCATACCCATTTAACTGAATTTGCCACAGGTTAACTTCACTTAAAGTGTAGTAAAATCTACAAGAAATATGAATGCTACAATTTCAGCTGTCCCAGATAAGGGTATGAATACTTATGCAATGGAATCAGCTTTTTATTTTTATTAATTTGCAAAGATGTTAAAAACCTGTTTTTTGCTTTTCCATTATGGTGTATGGAGTGTAGATTGATTTAAAAACCATTATTTAAAGCAGTTTAACTTAAGGCAGTAACGTAAAATGTGAAAAAGATGAAGGGGTATGAATACTTCAGCAAGGCAATGTATATCTAATCAGCCGAACACATGGCAGCAACTCAGTGCATTTAGGCATGTAGACGTAGTCAAGACGATGTGCTGAGCATCAGGGGAAGAAAGGTGATATAAGTGACTTTGAATGTGGCATGGTTGTTGGTGCCAGACGGGCTGGTCTGAGTATTTCAGAAACTGCTGATCTACTGGGATTTTCACACACAACCTTTTCTAGGGTTTACAGAGAACTGTCTGAATATGAATAAAAAAAATCCAATGAGTGCCAGTTCTGTGGGTTAAAATACCTTGCTGAAGCTAGAGGTCAGGAGAATAGCTGACAGAATGGCAACAGTAACTCAAACAACGACTCATAACAACCGAGGTTTGCAGAAAAGCATCTCTGAAAGCACAATACGTTGAACCTTGAAGCAGCAGCAGAAGAGCACACCAGGTGCCACTTCTGTAAGCTAAGAAAAGGAAACTGAGGCCACAGGCAAAGTTTGGACAACAGAAAATTGGAAAAAGGTTGCCAGAGTCTCAGTTCCTGCTGCAATATTCGAATGGTAGGATCAGATTTTGCACACAACATGAAAGCATGGATCCATCCTTCCTTGTATCAGCAGTCCAGGTTGGTTAAGTAATTGTATGGGAGTATTTTCTTGCAAACTTTGGGCCCCTTATTACCAACCTGAGTAATGTTGCTGACCCTTTATGACTCACCCTGGTTTCTTGATCCTTGGTCCAACCAAAACTAGCACGGTGTACCTAATAAAGTGTCCAGTTAGTATAATTAGCTCTAGGTATATTGCTATAATTGGCCCAAAATCTATTCTGAAAATTTTGTTTTGCGAAAAGAAGTCTCCTACAATTTAAATCTCATTGAATTTATATAAAATAATCTTGTTTTTGCCAGCAAAGATTAGCATTTTATGGGGTTTTCACACTGACAAGCGACTTGTGGTTATTATTTCAAATCACTCAGTGTGAACGCCTCTTTAGGGCACGAGTGATATAAATGTTGGCCCTACAATATTAAGTACAGTAATTTTTCATTAACTCACCTTCCCTACTAGCTTCCCCTTACGGTTCATGCACAAGTAGTAGTTTGTCTCTTTCCCTCTTATTCTCACTTGACTCCCAAAGGTGTCGGCCTCCACCACGAGCTGGGCTTGTGAAGAAACATAAAAATACAAACATGCAGGAATATAAATGGACATAACTGACACTCAGATGCACTGTCAAAGAAATAACATTTTAGCAAGACAACTATGATTGGCAGATGATTTTTTAACTTCTTTACAATAGTTGTAGATGTAATTACTTTTTTTTTTTTTTTAAATATTCGCTATATGTGTATTTATAAATTTATTTAATACACATTTACATCTATTTAGCAGACACTTTTAGCCAAAGTGACTTAATCAAAAGAGACAGTAACACAATGTAAGTGTTCTATTATAAATGTATTTGTTTTATAATTATATAAATGATATATTTATAATTATATTTTTTATTAGATAGATAGATAGATAGATAGATATACATTAATATACAGATAGGCTGACACATTCAGATGATTCCTTACCATATTTATCCCCATCCTCTCCCATGGCTGTGATTTTCTTCCCTAGCACCTGGACGTGTTTTCCGCTGGTGCGACTGTATAGTTGGTAAACCCGATGGTGTTTTCGGCTCAGGCCGTCTCGCACCCCTGTCTGGTTCTCTACGTGTACTCCAAAGTTAACGTTCTCCACCGCTAACACCTGCACAAACACACAAACACAGAAGTCGGTCACAAATCACTTTTATTGATTTATGAACTATCAGTTGATATATGGTTTTATTATCCGTAACACATGCAGACTGTAAGCACCTGTAATGGGCTGTAGAACAGTAACACGACCTGGAAGCATCTGGCCAAAGAGAAAAAAGACACATGTCATTGTGTGACATTTGCATTCGCTCTAATTGCTCTTCTAACCTATGTAGGGGAGACTGTGGTTGGATGGCACACTTTTCAATTTTTGTTGAATCTCTGGTGCATCAAATGCTAAGATAAGTCTTTAGATAAAAAGGAACTTAGTGTTACAAAATATTTCTCTTTTTTCAAAATTCACGATATTATTTTAGGGTTGGTTGGCACAGTGTTAAAAGACTACAGTTATAAGAGAGAGACAACAACAAGAGAAGTTGAAAATGTTTATTTTAACTCAAACTAGCACCACATGTGAGCGTCTGCATGTATTTAAAGATCAGTGTTCAAATCTGCTATGAATTGTTAATAATACTTTATACAAATGCCAACCAATCTCACTCACTCTCTTTTCTTAAATGATGTCAGCCAAGCATCATAATGTATCACAGGCTTCCAAATCTACCAAAATGCTTCCCATTTTTTGTCATGTTTTGTATCTTTCTCTAATTATTTTTAGCTGGAGGGGTTAAGGGCTTTCTGTTTTGACATAGCAAATTAAAAGTTGTCCTCACTTTGACAGGTTTTAATCTACTACTATCAGGAGGGCAAATACTCCAAAGTGACATTTTGGTGATTATGACCCATGAATGACCCCTGATTCAACCAACTCTGGTTTCTTCTAGTGTACAACACTTCTTGGTGAATAAAATATTACTACTGATTTTGATATATGGGTAAATGATGCTTATTTTTTGTGTGGATATTACGTGCATTAAATAAAATACATGTTTTCTGGGGCTTCATATAAAAAATGTCTAGGCGATGTAACTGTCTAAAAATAAAATCTGAAATTACTGAAGGATGAAATCTTGGCATAAGTAGTGGTATTACTTTACAATATTTAAAAAAATGAAAAAGAAGTATAATAATTTTTATCTTAAATAGTTTTTAAATAGTGCTGTCAAAGGGATTAATCGCGATTAATCACATCCAAAATAAAAGTTTGTTTACATAATACATGTGTGTGTATTGTGTATATTTATATACACACATATACATGTATATATTTAAGAAATATGCGTGAGCGTGCATGTATGCTCTTAAATCAATTGTGATTAATCGCATTTAAATTAAAAGTTTACATAGGTACGTGTACAGTGTATATTTTTACGTATAAATACGCACACATACATGTATATATTTCGTAAATATATACATGTATGTGTGTGTATATAAATATACACAGTACACACACACATTTTATTTAAACACAAACTTTGGATCTGATTAAGCGCGATTTATCGATTTGACAGCACTATTTTTAAAATATTGAAAAAAGCTTCTGGCCATATAATTAAAGTCACTGCGGTGTAAATAACATGTAGGAAGCCATTTTATTGTCATGTGTCAAGAAAACCATAAAACAGAGGGGACCCCCTTTAGACTGGTTAGACCTGCTGGGTGCCAGAAGTATTAGGTTAAAAAAAGAAAATCACATATTTTAACAAATTTTCAGGTCAAGGTGGAGTAACCGAATATTTGTGATATTCATGACTAAAATTATACAATAAAAGTTTTTAAATAGTGCTGTCAAATCGATTAATCGCGATTAATCGCATCCAAAATAAAAGTTTTGTTTACATACTACATGTGTGTGTACTGTGTATATTTATATACACACACATACATGTATATATTTAAGAAATATTTACATGTGCGTGTATATATACACATATGTATTAGTGCTGTAAAATCGATTAATCGCATCCAATTTAAAAGTTTGTTTACATTTGTATGTGTACTGTGTATACCTTTAAGTATATATAAATGCGCACACATACATGTGTGCACATTAATACACAGCGCACACATATATTATTTAAACACAAACTTTTAATTTGGATGTGATTAATCGCGATTAATCGATTTGACAGCACTATTTTTAAAATATTGAAAAACATCTGGCCATATAATTAAAGTCCCTGTGGTGTAACATGCAGGAAGCCATTTTGTTGTCATGTGTCAAGAAAACCATAAAACAGAGGGGACCCCCTTTAAACCCTCATGACTGGGTGCCAGAAGTATTAGGTAAAAAAAATCACGTATTTTAACAAATTTTTCAGGTCGAGGTGGCGTAAACCAATATTTGTGATATTCATGACTAAAATAATACAACAAAGTATTTTTGAACTTTAAAAATAAGAGTTTTCCTAAATGTAAATATTCTAAATTTATGGTTAAATGGCTTGATTTTTGTAGCAAATACCATTAGTTCTCTCTTTTTATTAATTTCTTATTTGTCATTGACCAACATAGGACTTCAACCCTACAGTCTAAGCAGGATTCAGACCTAGAAACTCTCATCATCAGTGTGCATGCTGCTGTTATCTGAGGAGACACTGGGTGGGATGTGTTATTATGAGAACACAGCATCTGCTGAGGCTATCGTCTGACCCAGAGATGAGAAACACAACAAATGCTCAGGCTGGACAAAACGGTGGACCCATCAGTAGATGGAGACTCGCTACAAAAAAGTCATACTGAATAATTACACGTGAAACTTACAGCACGACAGCAGAGGACAGGATGGACTGCATCGCTCCAGCGCTTCTATCACCCCGGACAGTGAGATCTTTGAGGCGATGGTTTGAAAAACTGGAGCCCAAACCGGACACAGACCCAGGTGAGCATCTGAGCGCGTGTTGGAGGATTGTTCAGAGAGAGTCTTCTCGCAAGCAAACCTGTTCAGATGCACACTGAAGAACGACAGGTGAAAAACAGGTCATCCTCCTGTGTGACCCCACACTCCACATGACACACTGACAATAGATGGATATTAAAAAGCTTCCCAGTGCTCCTTCCTGCAATATCCTCAAGAACGCTGCTGTCTTCACACAAAAACGCAGAATTCAGGGGTCCTCCTGCCCTTTAAGAAGTCTTTGCGAGATTTTCTCCTTTTCCAGGCTTCTTTTGTTTGGCTGTGGGGTGGAAAGGACCCCTCTCTCGCCACAGGACAGTGCGTTTGCTGAATGAGAAGGAAGCGCAGCTGAAGTGGAACGGAGATGGGCGGGGTGCGCGCAGGGGCAGGGATGATGATGGGACGATGTTTCTAGCTCACTTATCATCACCAAGGTGGGGCGATGGAAGAGAAGCGGCTCGACCGTCCAGCAATAACCGAATTCAAAAGTTTCAGCACTTTAAAACTGCTTACATAAACCGAGTGACCTTTTATTAAACGGAAAGGGCTGGGGGAAGTCTGGACGTCCCGCTTAACGGTGCATTCAGTCACATTTTTGATCATTAAAATGTTAAAGGGTGTTTTGAGAAATACCACGTGCGATAAAGACTCAAGTCCTGTCAGTGTTGAAGGGATAAAAAAGCGGTTTTATTCTACATGGAGCGGGGCGCCCCCTCATGGTCGCCGCCATGTTGACATCCCATTGCGTGTCATTAATATGTTGATATACACTTACTTTACGTACCGTTTCTTTTTTGTAACGCGCTTTGCATAAATAAAAAATACATTTGAACAAAAGTACGTCGCACAACGTAATCTATGTATTCTGAAACCCCTGATGAATATGCTAAAACAAACAGTGTAGCACAACTCGCAAATACATCCATGGAAATCTGTTGTGATTAAATCTAGGATGTCCATTATTAGATATGTGTAGTGTAAGGAAGAGAAACACAAATGAACATAAAATCATAAAGGTAAACAAACCTCATGGATCCACACCAACAGGTGTCAGTAAAAAGTGTAAAACCACTGAGGCGAATAAGCGCTAGCTAATCCTAAACAAACACTTACTTAGTGCATCCTTTAAAAGTTCGATTTCTGTTAAACCTGAAAGGGGTACTGAGCAATATTAGGCCATATTTAAACACTTTAAAATAGAAGAGAGGGTGTGAGAGAGGTATGTAAGCAACAAGTCGTTCCAAAATGAACATTTCACAGGGATTTCAGAAACACCGCCCGTTTTCCCCCCTCCTCTGACCACGATAGAACCGCAGACACCCGGGTCAGCCAACAAGCGCCAGCGCTGCATGCTCCTCCACCCCCCTTTTCTCGCCCCAGCACCCCTGTGCCCCATCCAGGAGGAGCAATAGATGTGTGCAAGTGAAGGAGAGAGATGTAAATTAGCGGGTAGCTAGACAGGTCACGGCCCGCTTGGCGGTTTTGAACATCCTAAATGAGCCGTGTCACATTTCCAAAATACTATAACTCATTTCCTCTCACCTTAAAAATCCCGTAATTTCCAGAGACAACAAACATTTTTGATTAGTGTAATGCTTTGATATTTCAGCTCCACTGGAGAGCACTGAGCAATTAGCAGGTCATAATGATCTGATGTTCAACGAATGCACACCCGGTTGTGCGAACAGCTATATTAGACTGAGTTAGCAAGCCTGGTTGACTGGATCACACTCACCGTTGTGATTGTATAACCTTTTGTACCAGCATTTCTCTGCTCTTTGTCTTTCAGTGTCTGGACTTCAGGCCCTCCACCCAGATTGAATTTTTAGATGAAGTCCAGAGATCTTCATGTGAAAGGTATCAAATGCGCATTCTCTCAGAACTCGTTGAATTTCAATATTCTGTTTTAGTTTTCTTGAAGGAACATTTGTGTTGATTACCGCAAAATGATTTCACCTCCCTTGTTTTCTTAAAAAAAAAAAAAAAATACAAGGCTATGTGTTTTCAATCCTTTAAAAATTCTGCTGTTAAAGGGATAGTTCACCCAGAAATGAAAATTCTGTCATTAATTACTCATCCTCATGTTGTTACAAACCCATAAGACCTTTGTTCATCTTCGCAACACAAATTAACATTTTTTTTTGATGAAATCTGAGAGCTTTCTGACCCTGCATAGACAGTAATGCAACGGACACGTTTTAGGCCCAAAAAGGTAGTAAGAACATTGTAAAAATAGGCCATGCACATCAGTAATTCAACCTTAATTTTATAAAGGTACAAGAATACTTTTTGTGCGCAAAGAAAACAAAAATAACGACTTTATTCAGCAGTTTCTTCATTTTAGGTGAAGTATCCCTTTAAATCCTTCTGTTGTGAGGCAATTACATAGAGGTAAAAAGGGTCGATTTTTGGAGGATTTAAAAGCAAAAATGTGACACTTACAATTTTATAAAGAGCACTTAAATGTTTACTGTTAAAAATTGGGCATTCTTTGAGCTTTAAAGCTATTTAATTATTCATTTTTATAGTTGTTTTATAGGGTTATGGTTTATGGCATGTAAATCTCCTACCGTAAGTATATCAAAATTTAATTTTTGACTAGTAATATGCATTGCTAAGAACTTCATCTGGACAACTTTAAAGGCAATTTTCTCAAAAAATAAAAAAAATAAAAAAAATAAAAATTCACCCACAGATTCTAGATTTTCAAATATTATCTTATCCTAACAAACCATACATAAATGGAAAGCTTATTTATTCAGCTTTCAGATGTATAAATCTCAATTTCAAAAAATTGACCCTTATGACTGGTTTTGTGGTCCAGGTTCACATATACTGTAGCTGTATTATTGAAACTGAGTATTTTAACATTTACAGATTGGCTAACACATTCTCATAGCAATTCGTAACTATTCGTAACTATGGTCACGGATCAGCAATCTCCACATAAAACTGATTGTGCAGACCAAACCGTTAAGTCGTAGAGACTTGAAATATGGAGGGATGGTAGTACTCACACTACCAGCAATGTGACAAAGGCTCGCCCCAATCAGCCTGACGGGGGCGCTTCAGCGAACAAAAATACGGAATCGTTCATCAGTCGCAGGCTCAAGTGGCTTATGTCATTGGAATTCTTGGCTCACGCCGGACAAAACGCATGCAACAGATTTGATCATGAGCCCACTTTTGTGAATTAGTCCTAGGTTTTTCACCTGATCGGAACCAAACCAGGGCAGAAAGATTTTCTGGAGAGTGAATATCAATAATGATCAAAAAAAAGTTGAACTTTCGACTCATCGTCGCAAAGGGGCCCAAAACGTTCGAAATGGGCAGGGCCACTTGTAGTAAAATGCCTATAACTCCTGAATGGAGTAAGATATGTCCACCAAACTCAGAACACTATATCACATTTTTCAAGGGTGTACATTGTGCGTTTTTTTTCGCACATATGCGCGATATTCATATCATATGATAGAACTCCTCATTCCGGACAACTTTGCCTTTAGAACAACTGCTGTCAATCAAATCGTTTGTTAAATGATTGAGAAGATGTAAAAAAAAATGCTTTTGTGAACTAGTCCTAGGTTTTTCACTTAATCTGGAAAAAACCACTGCGATACAATTCTCTGGACTCTCTAGGCCAATAATTATCAAAAAATGTTGAACTCAAAACTAAATTAAACCTGCTGAGCACATGCAATAGGTGATTCTAAACAAGCATGCAAAGTTTTAAGGGGATCGGACCACAGCTGTCACCATAACAGTCATAAATGTCAAAACATCATATTTCTATGGTAAATTACACTATAAAAAAAAGTTGTTTCAACTTAAAAAGTAAGTGTTAGTGCTGCCTTAAAATGTTAAGTTTACTCAACTCAAATATCCACACTTTCACGTAGTACAACTTAACATTTCATGTTGACTAAACTTAAACTTAACAACATTTTTTTTTTTTTTACTGTGTACCTGGATTTGCCATTTAATTTACGTTTAATTTACAGCCTTGCTAAATAATATGTAATGTCTTTTTCCTTATATGTTTAAATGCTCTGTATTTTCCATTGTAAATGCCTCACTGCAAAGGCCGGTTCATGCCTTTGCATGAGGCAATTTTAAAAAAAATTGTTCTAAATGTAAGATAATAGCAGAGTCCACACCACAACTATAATGATAATGATAAAGAGTAGAAGAGAAAGGATAGTTCACCTGAAAATGAAAATTCTGTCATTAATAACTCACCCTCATGTCGTTCCAAATCTGTAAGACCTTCGTTCATCTTCGGAACACAAATTAACATATTTTTGATGAAATCCGAGAGCGTCATGGTATTTTGTGAAAGAGAAGAAACTGTTGAATAAAGTCGTTATTTTCTCTCGAATTTCATCGAAATATTTTAATTTGTGTTCTGAAGAAGAATGAAGGTCTAATGGGTTTGGAACGGCATGAGAGTGAGTAAATAATGACAGAATTTTCATTTTTGGGCGAACTATCCCTTTAAAGCATGCGCTTAGAATAACCAGAATGTTATTGTGTGTTTGTGTTGATGCTAGTATTGTTATAGTTATTTTTATAGTTATCATTCTTGGTGTGAACAGGCCTTTAGACAGTGAAAAATGAATTCTTGTGGAAGTCAACAATATCCCCTAAGTGCTGTAGACTGAGCATCTCAGATACCACAGCGCTTATGAATATCAATATTTGAAATCAAAGGCTCCGCTTGAGCTTTGGCTGAATGGTTTGAATGTGTTCGCAGTCCAGAACTGAGCATAGTTCATCTATTCTCTCAATGGAGTTGCTGTCCCCCCTTCCAAGCTCTCTCTCACTTTTTTATCCTCCTCTCATTTCTCATGTCCAATTCTACCAGTTTCAGACAAAATAGGAGTTTCTCCTTCTTCTGTTCGTCTCCCTCTGTCTCGTTCGTTCTCTTCCTTTTGGCCCATCTTCCATCTTTCCAGACTTTGAAGGGAGTTCAGACTTCTAATATAAGACAGGTCCCTACCACAACAAAGGATTCAGCTTTGAGTTTGAATAAACACTTTCTCTCCTTTTTCTGCCTGCCTGTACCCCACTCCCATTTTTTCCTTCTCTGTGTTATTTCTCTCTTGGCCCGTGCTGAAGTATGAGCACTTGTTATGCGTTCTCCATGGTAGCCTTTTCTTCTGGAATAGATTAGCAGGCCGGGGAGGAAGGGGAAGCGGCGGCAAACCGAAGTCGGCCGAGGGAGAAGAAGGTGTAAAAGGGAGTGAAGTGTGAAAAGAAATGAATAGAGCGATGGAAAAAGGAAGCGAGGAGCTGAATAATGGGGGGAAAGGAGGATTGTGGAATGACAGAGAAGGAAAGAAGGTCACTGTAGGTAACAGAAACACGCGCAAACGTTTGGCTCGTGCCCGTTTTTCTCTTTTGAAACTCAGCTGTGATGGATGTCATCACACTGGCGATTGCGCCCCAAAACGCCTTCCAAATACCTCGCGTGTTTTTGCTGCTTTCACAAGCCCCTTTTTCAGCTTCCCCATGCCCTTACATTGTCATCTCTGGACTCTTTCCTCGTTCTACGGCTTATTAACCCACGCTCGGTCACTTCCCAGCTCGCATTTGCAATGTATAACATCATGAGCTGTCATCACTCCGCTCCGCTTCCCTCCCTCCCCTCCCGTTTTCCCTCCTTTCTGGCTGGGTTAAAACCACAGGTCTCCTCTCTCTGTGCGCTGGCGAGAGCACATGACCGCAGCCACTGAACTGCAAGTACGTAAATGGACATTCTCTACCTCCTTTCTGCATAGTGGGAACGAATTTGTTTTAGTGTGCCGACCACAGGTCTCTCGTAACCACACAGACACATACCCATGTCGACGCACTTTTTATATGTGTTTGTATGCGTGTTTTGGTCAAAAGAGAATGGCATTGTCGCGCTGTGCGCTTCCAACTTCTAATTAATCCAATCTGCCGGCAATATGTCGACGTAAACGGCATTAGCGCTGCCTAAAACAACTCGCCGAATCCAGATTTCTGTAAGTAGCGGGAGGAAAAAGAGAATGTGTGTGCGTTTGAATTGCTAATAGGTAGAACTGTTCCTTTGAGCTTTGTGGAAAAAGTGTTTAACATTCAGGCAGGGCCGTCCTCACAGACTGCCCGAATTCCTCAAATCTGTCAGCCGTGCTAGCCAGCTGTCACTCACCTCTAATTTGCTACAACATCATTGACCTTAGGGCTTCTGGCAAATAAACACGCTGACAAAAAAGCGAAAATTCTTGTCTTGTGAGGAGCACTTTTCGGTGCTTTTTCTGATGCTGGAATGTTGGGTTGCATTATCGTCAAGTTTTGCAAGAGCTGTGCGGCTGCCAGGTGCCTTAGCAAACATGCTATTCTACAGAGTACGTCTGTATATTTTGGGGAGCTGTTGTTTTAACCCAGCGGTTTATGCTGCTGTTTGAGCAACAACATTGACTCAGAAGGATTTACTGGCCTGAATTCATAGAAATGAAGGCTGAGATGAAAAATGAGATGGATAAACACAAATAAGAGCAGGTGCATACCATACCATGAGACACGTGTGTGTGTGTGTTTATATATCTATATATTTTATATATCTATATATCATGTATTTAAAAATTCTATATTTTAAACGATTCGTTTTATTTAAATGTAATTCTTATAATAATATTAATACAAATAGTTATTAATAATGTAATTATATAAAATGTTTTTTTAATTGTATTATTAGTTTAATATATTACATAAATTATGTAATGTAATTATTTATATAATTATTGCGTCTGTTATATTTTATTAATATTTATTCAATAAATAAATTATATAAAATGAATCATATAC
>JAHKKF010508726.1:0-23569 GCA_019740295.1 Labeo calbasu
TATTTGCAGCACTAGCCAAAAATACAATGTATGGGTCTTGTATGCCAAAAATCATTAGGATATTAAGCAAAGATCATGTTCCATGAAGATATTTTATACATTTCTGTGCATATTACTATATTACTAATCAAATTTTCAAAGTTTATGTTTATATATATATAAACATAAACTTTGAAAATTTGATTAGTAATATAGCAATATGCATTGCTAAGAACTTCATTTGGACAACTTTAAAGGTAATTTTCTTAATATTTAGATTTTTTTTGCACCCTAAGATTCCAGATTTTCAAATAGTTGTATATTGTTCTCTCTTAACAAACCATACGTCAATGGAAAGCTTATTTACTCAGCTTTCATAAGATATATAAATCTCCCTTATTAATGGTTTTTACGGTCCAGGGTCACAAATGTTAAAAAAAAAAAAAAAAAAAAAAAAGAGGTATGACGGCAAAAAATGCCCTGTATGGGCTTTTGCCTTCAATTTATATCATATGTGATGGTGGTTTATCAGTATCACACAAGCAACAGAGGTGTTTTCTCCCAAATATTTGCATGATTGCAAATGAGATGCTCATGTTTTTTTCTACAACCGTTCAATAAACAAGTTACTACTGTATTACATTTTAGAGACAGCATTTTCTGTTTTGCTCAATTTCACCAACAAAAATAGCTCCAAACAGAGCAAAAGCAAAACTGTTGTGCCTTTCTGACTCGCTTTGTTCTTGAGTGAATCACCTGGAATGAGTTGAGTGAATGAGTAAAAGATTCAATCATTAAGACAGTGACTTGCTGCCACCTACCTGCGATTTTAGTTTTATATTTAGATAATCTTTTCCTATTTCAATATGAAAAATATGGTTTGTAGCACAAATAGTTTTACTGTTTACTGCTCTGTTATTCTTGTAGTTATTTACCGATAGCTGCTAATAAATTGCAACTCTCACACATTCACTGAGAACGGCATACTTCAGCATTGCAAAATAAAGTGGATACCACCAATTTCTACTGATGACTACAGTGGTTGGCGAGTAATACCTCCATGCTTTCTTCTGCAATGGCATCTCCAGCTCCCACCTTCACGGACGCACAGTTTTCCTCATCTTCTGCCTGCCTACTGCGGAATGTCAGCGCCTGTTCCCAGCGCCGCAGGGCCTCCTCGAACAACTCCATTCCTGTAGGTGAGACATCTATTCAACTTTTTGCAGATGAATACAAGCATCAGGTAGAATGACACTTATGGTGGTGAACATACATGATTCCACACTTTAAGATCAATACCAATTGTTTGTACAAAAATGATTAATATAGAACACAATGCTTTCCAGATAATGAGCTCTTTCTGTGCTCTCATTTGTGTCTTATGAGACTGAGGACAGAAGATGAGTTTTTACCCATTAGGTAGAGGTTCTCTGGAGTGGTGACGGGGATGTTGAGCAGGTTACAGACGTCGCCATCATCTCCTGCTCCATCCCAGCAACTAGAGCCATTAGCACAGGTGGAGCTACTGGAGGAGTGCCTGCTCCTCACCTGAGAAAAGATGTGACATTTCAACATCTCAATAGCTGGGTTTCCATCCAAAGTTAAGAATTTAACTTATGTGCAAAAATTGGAATATCATATAAAACATTTGCGAATAAGCACCGTTTCTATCCAACAAGTCAAAGAGAACAAAATCATCACTTCCCGATAAACTGACATTGTATATGACTAAGAAAAGTAGGAGAAGCCACTGAACATAGTAATTTCCTTTTGTAATAAACTTCTTGTGCCTCAGAGCGAACAGACGAAACACAATAAATGTGATCATTTCTTTCGGAGGTGGATGCCTGCTGTTTGGGAACGCAGTCGTGTAAGACAGTTCTGGGAGGCAATTATATAGAAATTCTTTGACGACAGACTTTGCTCATTTCAGACAACATTTCAGA
Source organism: Labeo calbasu (assembly GCA_019740295.1). Taxonomy (NCBI): domain Eukaryota; kingdom Metazoa; phylum Chordata; class Actinopteri; order Cypriniformes; family Cyprinidae; genus Labeo; species Labeo calbasu. The sequence continues at coordinate 1,926 of JAHKKF010508726.1, forward strand.
TGCTGTGGAACGAGATCGGTCGACTGGTTAGACGGGTTTTGCCGTCCCATTGCGCAAAGTCACATGACTTTTTTTGACGCATATGGAAGAATTTATTCCCATGAACCCTTTTTCGCATAAAATTAAAAAATTATCTGAAGCGATTATGAAATTTTTATTCTAAATGTGGCATTTTCATCACTCGTTTCTGATGTGATACTTCAAAATGCGCATAAAAATAGGGTGATGGTAATGGTGCACTAATTCCAAAAAGCACACATTCTACAAGACAATTTTACAATTTTTGTCATCCTCAGGTGATTCTTAAAGGAGAAATACACTTCCAAAACAAATGTTTACATATAATGTACTCACCCCCTTGTCATCCAAGATGTTCATGTTTTTCTTTCTTCCATCGTAAAGAAATTATTTGTTTTGAGGAAAACATTTCAGCATTTTTCTGCATATAATGGACTGATATGGTGCCCCGATTTTGAACTTCCAAAATGCAGTTTAAATGCAGCTTCAAACAATCCCAGATGTGGTTGTAAATAATCCCAGCTGAGAAAGAAGGGTCTTATTTAGCACAACGATCGGTTATTTTAATAAAAATAATATAATTTATATACTTCTTAACACCAAACGCTCGTCTTGTCTTACTCTGCCTGGACTGTTTTTGTTCCGGTTCATGACAGTTAGGGTATGTCAAAAAACTCCCATCTCATGTTCTCCCACAACTCGTCATATATCGCCATTTTACCTTTTTTGTTAAGGGGGTTTGATCTTCTTTGCATGTTCACTTTGCAAAGACTGGGTTGGTCCTTGTTCAGCGATGTAGGATGATTTTGAAATGATTTTTGAAGTTAAGGGAATAAATACGATCTGAGTTTTTCGACATACCCAAACTGTCTTGAGCCAGAATACACAGAGTTCAGGGGGAAAAAGGCAAGAGGAGCGTTTGACATTAAAAAGTATTTAAATTGTATTTTTTAAATGAAAATAACCAATCATTATGCTAGATAAGACCCTTTTTTCTCGTCTGGGATCGTTTAAAACCGCATTTGGGATCGTTTGAAGCTGCATTTTAACTGCCTTTTGGAAGTTCAAAATCGGGGCACCATACCAGTCCATTATATGGAGAAAAATGCAGAAATGTTTTCCTCAAAACACAATTTCTTTACGACTGACAAGAAGGTGAGTACATTATATGTGAATCTTTGTTTTGTTGCAGCATGAGCTGCTGAAGTCACAGATATATTACACCACTATCCAAAGAATATGACGATTTAAAAAAAAATAATAATAAATTGCTTACGGAGGCCAGGCTTGGCAGTGAGCCCGAAAGCTTGCAGTACAAGCTGCCATTGGACACCACATTACATGAGTAGCAATTTGTTGAATTCAGAGGCAGATTTTGACACTCTGTCTCTGGAAAAGAAAAAGAAAAAAAACACCCACTGTACCATAACATCCAAATAAAATGTACGGTAGTTTTTAATATTATACATGTATACATTATACATGTTTTTACCTTTTTTCAGGGGGACAACGGTGAGGAACTCAAACGTTTCCTGCTCAGGTGAACTGGCTTTTTTCTTGCCCTTCCTCCTCCTGAAGCGTCGGGCGAGGTAGATGAGGGAGACTGCGCCGAAGGCAGTGGCGGCAAAGAGCTTCTTCGTGCCGGTGCTCAGACTCACCTGCTCAGTGAAGGAATGGAGAGACATAAGGCAATGTTTAACTTTGGATCAACCACTCAGCTCAAGGCACAGAGATCAGAGTGAGAAATGCAGATAGGGTGAGGGTAAGACAGTCAGACAGGGTTACAGCAGGGATTACATGACTGGAACTGACTGCCTGGCATTTGGCTGGGCGTACAGTGATTGGCTTGAGTGATCTGATCTACTGTGCCTAAGCTAATCACAGGCACAAGATTCATCAGAAGACACATAATACTACCCACTAGCATTTGTGTGAATGACCTAAACTTTGTTAAACAACAAAAACACTTTTCTCAATTCATGTCCCCCATTAAAATACCAAGAGGAACTCTCAAAATGACACACAACACCACCTATTATTAGCAAACAACATCATCCTAGGTGCTACATGAAGCACAGCTACTCATGCCACAGCCTTTTTCTACTTAGATAGTTCAGCCAAAAATGATTTCATGTCGTTCCAAACCCGTTAATACCTTTGTTCATCTTCAGAACACAAATTAAGATTTTTTGACAAAATCCGAGAGCTTTCTGACCCTGTATGTGTATTTATATACACATAAATACAGTATAAACATATATAATTCAAACAAAAACTTTTATTTTGAATATGATTAATCTTTTGACAGCATTAATAAAAATAAAATTAAAAAAAAAAGAAAAATTATATATATATATATATGCAATGCAACTGAAATGTTCCCAGAAACGTAGTAATGACATCGCTAAAATAGTTCATGTGACATCAGAGTTTCAGAGTAGAAAGCCATACCAAAAAGGAATGGAAAACACAATCCCTTTTCTAAAGGAATCAGTTTTAAGACATTAAGCCTGCAGGTGAGAATAGCAATGCTGGCAATGCCACCCGTGGTCCATTAATACCCATCTTATCCATGGCAGGGAGCTCAGTGCATGCAACACACGTATCCCTGCATTTAAAGATCAGACACAGCTGTGAAATCCATAAAACATGACTAGATGGCTCAAAATAGAGATCAAAACAATGTCAAGCTAGTGAAAAGCCAAATATAAGCTCATAAGCAAAAACTAGATTGTGGACTTTCACATATATTACTAATCTTTTAAAAATTAAAAATTGAAATTTAATAATCCATACATTATATATGTATTTTTACAACTTTAAAAAAGCTAAACTGTATTTATCTTTTACACTAAGGTCTACAGACACTTACACTTTCAAATGCCACCAAACAATCATGATATGAAGGAAAAGGGATAGTACAATGTGGTGAGAATAGCAAAGCACAGGGAACAACCCAGGATGTATATAATATCCTTTGTCTAATATAAAATATAGCCTACATAACACTTTGTAATAACTTTTATTAATAATAAAATTACAGCTAAAGGGTGTATATGCTGCACCACCAATCAGAACTGCATAAATGTTTTATGTCAAACTGGTTTCTCAAACATTTCCCCTGTCTGGACAAATAGATACATACTCCATGAATCCACCACAAAAGTAATTGTATTAAAGAAAAATTGTAACTGGTTACTGATTCCAAAATACCTGACAAAAACTGTAGTTAGTAACGTAATCCATTACATTACACATTTCAGGTTATATAATCAGACTACTTTTAGATTACTTTTGAGCGTTGACCTAACATGTTTATTACATTGATTTAAATAGAATAATCTTGTACCATATTGATACAAAAACATTTGCGCTGTCAAAATGATTACTCACAATTAACTGCATCCAAAATAAAAGTTTTTGTTTACATAATATATGTAAGGTGTGTGTGTACTGTGTATAATTATTATGTATATATAAATACACACATGCATTTATATATTTAAGAGAAATATGTTGTTTATATATATATATATATATATATATTAAAAATATTTACATATAATATCAACTATATGAATATAAACGTAAATACATGTAAATTTTTCAAAATATATAATGTATGTATGTGTATTTATATATACATAAATACAGTATAAACATATATAATTCAAACAAAAACTTTTATTTTGAATATAATTAATCTTTAGACAGCACTAATAAAAATAAAATAAAAAACGGAAAAATTATATATTCCATTAAAACGACCACAGTCTAAGTAAAACATATTGAATAGTACACTTGTTTACCTGCACATCATGTGAACGTGTGAATAATGTGTAATCATGTAATCATTAAAAAAAGTAACTGTAGTCTGAGTACATTAAAATGTAATGTCATCTAATTACAATTACTTAATTTTTAGAACCTGATTACATAATCCAGATTACGTAATCAGGTTACTACTTAGCTCTGTTTTGCAATTTTTGGATGACAGTGCGATAAACTTTAAGTCAATAAGCTTAGAAAACATCCTTGCTGCCGGTCGGTTTACCTGTGGAAGAGAGTAATAGACGGACAGTGGCAAGTCCACAAAGTGCAAAGCGGCCACCTTCATGGACACCTCTGTGTTTCTGAACACGTCCTCAGTCATGACCCAAAAATTCCTCCGGATCTCAACTACAGCCCATTCTCCACTTCACCAATTCAACCTACAAGAAACACACATTACATTTGTTATATCTACATGTTCAATTAATTTTTTTGCTTGTTTTTTTATAAAATTACTCTCTAATGCTCACACTGTGACTTCTTATAGGTAACAGTCCAAAACATGCAATCTCTAATCTAATCTTGGGAATTAAGTAAACAAGCTTCCATTGTGCCATTTGCGACACGTGAACCGACCTAAAGAGGTTAAATAACAGTCATGTTAATTGCGTTATCCAGTGTTTGTTAAAACACACAACGATCATGGCCAACAAAAAAATTGGGACCATTATGAAAAATGACCCACATTTATCCTGTTTCGATCGTCGCTCGATTGTTAACTCTGTAGTAAACAAATTAATAACACGCAACATCATAAACACTGACAGTATTGGCACTGATTGTGTGCTATAAACTGAGGTTAAAAACATAAACATACTGTAACGCTTACATTTATGCTTTATCTCGGAGACACACCATCTGTCCTCTATCACTCAATGCGATAACTGCGCCTGTGAGCTCATGTGGAGGCGAACCGGCTCCGCGAATCTGGAACTCACTTCCGGTGCCACTGTGAGGTTTCAAAATAAAAGTTAATGTAACTGGATTAAACTCTTGAGGAGAGTCGGCTAGCTAGGTCATCCAAATGTTGAATTCTCTCATCTTTTACTCACTTGTTGTTTCACTTAGTATATTAAGATATTACAAAATTGTATATTATGGTTTAAGGAACTGTAAAAATAGGAATTGTCACCGTCAAAGGAATTTAGAAATAAGTAGATTTTTAATAATGTTGAAAATCTCTAAATTAAAGCAATTAAGAATAATTTATTCAATGAAGCAGCAAAGAAAATATTGTTTTTATTTCTTTTTTAATTATGTTTTTAACAATGTTTTTAACCACAAATGTCAGGGCATGTCAAAACTTCCCCAGAGCCCCAAAACCCCCTCAGATTCCAGAGGGTTAATGAAGATAATCAAAATATTCAGTTGAAAGAAGAAGAAGAAGAAGAAGAAGAAGAAGAAGGGGAAAAAACATCTACTTTTTATTAAGAGTTTTTTAATTAAATAGGGTTCTGGGTTAATGTAGCTGTTTCAAAGTTTTCATTAAAATAGGCCTACATTATAATATGTTAAATTACATTATAATACATATATAAGTGTTGTAATTACAATGTTTTGAATTTAAGTAAATGTAAACATTTCAGAATTTTTTTTAATTCTTTAAACAAATATACATCTAGACGTCTGAATAACACGTCGCTCGTGAGCTACCAGTAGCTTGTTGCCTAATTTGAGGTATCTTGCCAATCCAGTCAGAGTAAACTAATATATGCTAGACCAGTGGTTCTCAATCCTGGTCCTGGAGGCCCCCTGCTCTGCACATTTTGCATTTCTCTCTTATTTAACGTACCTGATTAAGATCATCAGCTTGTCAGTTTAGTTCATGGATCTCTCTCCTAATGAGCTGATGATCTCAATTAGGTGTGTTAAATAAGGGAGACATGCAAGTGCAAGTTTTTATTTTATTTATTTATTTCTTTTTTATAGCAGGACCTTTAAATAAATTCTAATAAATTATTTGTTTTGACATATCAGCCGTGATTTCGTCTAGTATTTTAATTATCATTAAAGCCGTATTTGATTATTGTAGTTTGAAAAACTTGCGGTAAATAAGCTACTACTTTTTACGGCGGTTACCAGAGAAACTGCTTTATATATTTTTTACGGTCTGTTTATATCTGTTCCATATGTGCCACCTTCTGTCAAACAGTGGATTTGCAATTTTATATTATCGAAAGTGTTGAGATTTTTAGAAAGCCTCTTGGCTCTTGTAGAACTGTTTGGAGCAGATAAAATATAATTTATCTTTCTGACATATAATTATTATTTTATCAGTTCTCATTCTGTTTTTAATGTTTTTATTTCAGTGTTTATGCAAACCAAAAGTGCATAGTGCTGCTTTTGTTGGTTTTCAACATAAAACTTAAAATGTTTTAAGTGTGTGTATCAGTACTTTTTGAACATTTCCAGCACATTTTAACATGTATTATACCATGTTATATTAAGCATAACAGGTTGAACTTATACATTACGCCTGTTTAAGAGATTTAAGTATTGCATAACGTGGGTAGCTCTAAAAACTAGCTCTCGAATGAAAAAAAGGTTGGAGACCCCTGGTCTAGGCTATTATAAACAAAAGGCAGGTAAACTGCACTAATACTAATAGTGAATACCTTACTGTATAGTAGACTACTTACATAAAATGCTTATAAATATAAGTTGTCACTGTGTATCTCCCAAAAATAAGTCTTAGTAAGATGATATTTAAATATTTAGTTTTTGTCAAACATGCTTTACTTTAAAAATACTGTAGTTTTATTGTTGGGGGAAACATACAATGCAATCCAATACAATTACGATTGTACAAATAACGTTCCTTAAATGCCTGATGTATCGTATTTAATACATTTTAACATGCTATATATATAGATAGATGGATAGATAGATAGATAGATAGATAGATAGATAGATAGATAGATAGATAGATATACTAACAATCAAATAATCAGTAAATGTTCATATTGGAATATTACTGACAATATACATTTACTTAATAAAAATCAGTAAAGATTTCACAGCAAAAAGACATCTGAATGTCAACATTTTTAGGATGATACTGAAAGATCTTCTACATGCTACAAAATGACAGCACGTAGTAAATTGTGTAAAACAGGTTTTTCAAGGTTTTGATCTTGTTGATTATTCAAAGGCCTAAGAAATGTGTGTATCAGATACAGTATGCTTGATAGGGTAAATGGAGGACATTTACCACAATAATGTATTTCTTTTTATATTTAAACAATATTCATATATTTATATTATTCACATAATTATTTTATTATTTTATTTATAGAGCACTTTTGTCAGCCCTCAGCTCTTTATTGCGCTATATAAAGCTGGACTATCTTTATTGTGTTTTACGTCAATTAAATAATTTTACCATCAATAAAAAAATCCTAAACCAAGTTCTAACTACCTATCTCCTAACGTAATGTAATTGACTCTATGGCCACACGGGGGCGTCTGGGCTGGGATAGCTCTCGCTCTGTCTTCGGGGGATCAATGCGCATCTGTGAGTCGTTCCGCGCGTCCACACTAGGAGGCACCGCCGCTGCCTGCTTCCCCCATTCACTTTCAGCACCGCACAACAACCGGAAGAAGCTGTTTGAATGTGTCATACCATGTAGCACCAGTCTGAAGTTAAAGTGTCCGACGTCAGGCGTTTGAAAACCCGCTGTGTGCAAACTGAAGAATACTACAGATATGTAGCTGACAAGCCGAAAGACATCTTTAAATCACCGGCATCTTCATCCGCAGACGAGAAGCTATAATCGATTCATATTTAAACCATCGTTGATTTCCCTAGAGGTGAGCTAATTTTATATCACTGGCTTGGGTGCGAACTGAAATATGGCGTATTTAAAGCTTTGCGTCCAGCACAGTTAATATAAAAATGTGCACTGATTCTGTGTTGTTGTAAGTGTTGTGTTGTGACATGAGCTGATGCAGAGCTGTCAGATGATGAGCGGCGCACTGACTTTAGCTTTAGCCCGCCGCATTCACACGCCTTGTATCTGCTCTTCATTCAGAGTGAACACCTCATTCAGTGACAGTCTGTAGGGATTTTAGCTGTTCTTGTGGTTGTAATGATTAAAAGATTTATAGCCGTAGGAAAAACTGTGGGGAAGTATGTGCGTGACAGGCTGAAGCTAGTTGCTAAGTAGCCTAGCGAAGATTCTGGCTTATGCTGACGCGTTGCTGGAGTGACGTCACACACAGCTGTAGAGGCCCATAACTGTCGTTTACTGTATATGACTGTACATTACTACTCAATGTTTTTTGAGTAGTGTACATAGTAAATATGACAATAATAATGATATTTATTATTATTATTTGTAATAATTGCTGACCATCTGGAATTCCCAGATTGTTTTAAATACTCCTTTGGATGTTTATGATTCTCTGATGTGAGTTAATGGTCACGTGACATGCAGGCAAACAAAAAACATATATATAATATTTCTTGAGTGTTTTATTTAGAATTGTTGTATTTTTATTATTATTATTATTATTATTATTATTATTATTATTATTATTTTATTTTTTTTAATTTTTATTTTTTTTTAATTAAAAAGATGGCCACAAGGGGTTGGTCTGAATGTTAATAAAATGAGATTACATTTAAAAAAAAATAATAAAAAAAAACAGTCAAAAATTAGAATCAAGAAATAATAAAACATTTTATCTAATTAAGTATATAAATGTAATGTAATCTAACTTTATAGAAAGGATTTGCTAATAATATTTTTGATACATTTATATTGTTGTTTTTTTATGGTATAAATTAGGTGTTTATACAAAAAAAACATGTAGATTCTTCTTAAATTTTAAAACACGAGGATGATCATATTTGGCGGTAAACAATTAAAACCCCTTATTTAATTACTCCATAGCTTTTCATCAACTCACAACCCCCCTGCTGTTCCCTCGCAAACCCCTCACCATAAATTATGTAGTCTTGTAAATTGTCTCTGTTAGTCTGTATATTTTTAAAGATACATTTTATGATGTTATTATTGCTTTCTGTTTATACAAGGTCAAAGTGCTATGAGATATGAGATGTGCAGTCTATACAGATTTTGCATGCATATGCTGTCCTGTCACAGATATTCATTAGGCTACAGGTTATCGATTGAATACTACATTTCACAAAACATGTCTTGACCTTTGTACTGGATTACACTCAGTTGCTACAGAGACTTTTGTACACAATATAGAAAATTAATGATAAATGTTGTATTGCTGCTCTTTAATTAGGCTAACATTTACAGAAAATAACATAGGAATTGAGATAAAAAAAATAAAAAATAACTGTACATACAGACAAAATAATATTAAAGAAATAAAAGGCCTCTTAAGTGTACTTGAAAATTTACTTTTATGAGTTATTTTCTTAACTCTTATGTACACTTTCAAAACGTTTATACATTCTTTTAAAGCATATTATTTTTTTCACAAGGGTGCATTTCATAAACACATTTTTGTTTTCGAGCTGTGCACAATGGCAAGAGATTATTGCATTGTTTATGAAATAACATAATGATGTGCTGCCTATTGTTTTCATGGTGAATTATATAAATAGTTCATGTGTTAGCAGTGAGGTGTTCATATACAGTTTGACACATGGTCAGAATGAATACATTGCTTTTAAAATTTACTCAGCGTTGCCCTGGTCTAACTTGCTTCTGATCTAATACTTATTCTGTCCAAGTGTGTGTAATAGTGTGCTCATTTTGGCCATTTGGACAATATGGCATCTGTCCTGTGGTTTTAACCCCGTTACAGAAGTCTCCGTTGTGCAAAATGACAGATCAGGGCAGAGACACACAAAACCTCTTAATTAACACATTTTCTTATAGATTTACCTGTTTTCGGTTAAAGTTATTAAAAATGTCAGAAAATTAACAAGACAATTTGTGTTTTGTTACTAGGTCATTTTTAATTTTCAGTAAACTTTGTGTTGCAAAACATTCAAAATGTCAATTTAAAAAGCTGCATTGCTTTTTTTTTTTTTTTTTTGGGGCCTGAGGAATGTGATTCATCATTTACTCATCCTTATGTTACAAAGCTGTTTGTGGAAAAAAAAATAGGTGATGGATGAGAGGAAGTGATTGTAATTGGTGAAGCTTCAAAAGTACCTAAGAGGATGATAAAAGTAGTTCATATGACTTGTTCTATATTATACCATACTATATTTATCTCAAATGTGTCTTCATTGGCCACTTGTGTTTGATTTTTAAGGGGACGGTCTCTGATTTCATCAGAGCGGCTTACGGCCAGTTTTACTAACAGCTTGCACCAGCGCAAACCATCTTTCGGCGTTAAAATAGTACTGTCAGGATTTACTAAAGACGCGCATAGACGGTGTGGACACAGATATTTTTGCGCCTGACATTGAATATGCATCTGTAGGAGTTTCCCCTTTCAGATGCAAAATTTATGGGAGGAAAGTATTCAAGTGAATCACGCAGCGCGATTTACTAACATTTGCGCTTGTCAAATTACTGCTATTTGAGCCATTATTTAACGGCCAAAAATAGCATGTCTTTAAACTGTTATACGCTTGAAACGGCAGCAATTGTTGTTGCTAGGAGGAGGCACCGGCGAGAACAGAGAGCGTGGGGTAGAAGGGAGAGGGTTTTTTTTCCACACATATTAATTTATTTGGAATGCCAGAGGAACACATTGTCTGAACATGTTGTTTGCCAAGCCATGTTATTTTTAATTTGCTTCAGGAAATAAAAGACGACTTGGAACCCTCAACCAGGAGTCACGCAATACCAGACCTATCAAAACTTTTTGCAACCTTTCATTTTTTGGCCTTCGGTTCTTTTCAACGTACTGTGGCTTCTTTATTTGCGGCTAGGCTAATTTGTGCTCACTTGATATATTGCGTTGGTCGATATGTAAATGAGATGTTGTGTCTGTGTTCTTTAATTTGCGTGTTGTCAGTAAATCACCCTCAGAAATTTCCACGCCCATTGGTGCTGTTTTTGGAATTGCGCTCTTGTGTTAATTTGCTCTGTTTTGTAAAACTGGCCCTTAGTGTTCACACTATAAATATATTTAAATAGTTTATTGATGTGTTCGTATATATCTCTCTTTTTAAAGGAGTGATGTCTGGAGCGACAAGCAATGACTGTCCACACTTGGAGTGTGTGGGGGAGATCACCAAGGAAGAACTCATCCAGAAGTCCCATGTGAGTCCCCACCAAGATCCAGTCGCACTTTCATCATATCATTGCTTCTGCCCATTTCTCATAGGTCAGATGTAGTGTGCGCTATTGACAGTAATGACCCCTATTTCTGAGTTTGCGAAGTTGCCATAAGCACTAATAATGCGTGGCTGTCTCACATATAAAAGCTTAGGCTATAAACGTTGCGTGCTGTTGAAAAGAATGTGATGAAATCAATGTGCAATTATGTGAATGCATTATACATTATTGTAGTTTGAAAGCATTTGAGATTGCCGCATAATTGCTTGCAAGATTGTACCTTTAATAATAGAATACATGTTTTTAATAGAGTTTTTCCATAATGTGTTATTGTGGGCTCCATTGCATATATACACTACCATTCAAATGTTTGAGGTCGGTAAGGTTTTTGAAATAAGTCTCTTGTGTGCACCAAGGCTCCATGTAGCTAATCAAAAATACGGTAAAAACTGTAATATTTAATGCAATTTCAAATAACATTTTTTTTTTATTAATGTATTTTTCAATATAATTTATTCCTGTGAAGCAAAGCTGAATTTTCAGCATCTTTACTCCAGTTTTCAGTGTCACATGATTCTTCAGAAATCATTTTGATATGCTGATTTGGTGCTCACGAAACCTTCTTGTTATTATCAATGTTTTCTGCTTAGTTTTTTTTGTGGAAATCATAATACATTTTTCAGATTTCTTTGATGAATAGAAAGTTCAAAAGGACAGTATTATTATAGTAGTATAGATGAGTTCTTCCTTAAATTAAAATAATTTAAAATGATCTTTCTGATCCCAAACTGCAGTGGTGTACATTGTACATTGTGAAGATGCTTAAGTATAAATGTGTTTGTTTTCAGGGTCAGTGTCAGGACTGTAAAGTCGGGGGACCAAACCTTTGGGCCTGTCTAGAGGTAAGGTATCTTTATATTAGGTAATGTTCTTCAACAAGTTTGATTTGTAACAGAGATGCACCGATATTAAAAAAAATACTGCAGTGATAGCGATTAGCTGCAAATATTTTTGATGTTATACCTAATAACAGATAAATGGCTGATATTAAAATTCTACACTACACATGGTGATGTGAAATTTTTAATTATTGGAAGGTAGTTTATAATGAAACCTAGTATAATTTCATTTCATAATTACCTCTCATTTAGAATGGTTGTTCATATGTTGGCTGTGGAGAATCACATGCAGACCACAGCACCGTCCACTCTCAGGTTAGTCATTTTATTCATTGTTTCTACTGTTTCTGTGCAATATTTCAAATTAATGCATTTTGTGTATTAACAACTTCTTTATTTATGCCAAATTTCATTTTATACTTATAATAAATGTATTGTTTTGTGTACTTGCAGCTTAAGATGTTTTCACCCACAGTGAGCTGTCGTTGTACATTTCAGACATGATTTGTGACCCTTATAGTGTTACATCTCTGATTACTTTTGTATGTTGATTTAGACAGGTGAATCTGATCCCTGATCACATGTGTCACCCTGTGTTGATTTCACATCTGTTATTCTCATTGTGACTGAAGGCTTGAATGATGCAATGAATCGCTAAAGTGTGTTTGCAGGCTTGCCTGTGGGTGAACTCATCCATTATTAATCAATGCTCCAGTGGGGATCTCCCTTCCCACTAAAGCCCATTCTGATTACCCATTACCAAAACCCCTCAATGCTCTCAAAACACTTGTGTCTGTGTGAAAGCGACTGATAGAAGACAGAGCCATCAGCCATACTTCCGCTACAATAACCTGCATTTGCTGCAGTAAACAAAATTCACCCCAAGTTTTTTTCCACTAAGTTGTTTTTCTCTAGCAGGGTGTGGGTATAGAGCAAAGCATTGATGATGTGTTTTTGTAGGCAAACACGGAAGTTAGCATCACTGATTCCTTCAACAAAAAAACAATAAGATTTTTCCATTGGCTTTAGGATTAGTGCAGAAAATACTCTTAGTGACCAACGAAAGTATGTGATTCTTAGATTTTGTTAATTATAATTCTTCACAAATGAACACAGTGATTGTGAACTTAAAGGAGAAGTTCACTTCTAGAACAGAAATTTACGGATAATATACTCACCCCCTTGTCATCCAAGATGTTCATATCTTTCTTTCTTCAGCATGTTTTTTGAGGAAAACATTTCAGCGTTTCCCTTCATATAATGGCAGCCGAAGAAGAAGGGTCTTATCTAGTAAAATGATCGGTTATTTTCTAACAAAATGCACAATTTGTATACTTTTTAAACACAAACGCTCATCTTGGTCTAGCTCTGCTAAAGTGTGTTCCTGTTTATGACGGCTAGGGTATGTCAAAAAACTCCCATCTCATGAAAATGCTACAAAATCGCCCTACATCGCTGCAGAAGTACCGACCCAGTGTTTACAAAGTGAACATCCAAAAAAGGTCGAACACCCTTTACAAAAAAAAAGAGATTGGTGTCTTTCAACATACCCTAACTGTCATAAACAGGAATACACACCTTTCAGCAGAGCTAGACCAAGACGATTGTTTGCGGTTAAACAGTATATAATTTTTATTTGTATTTTTAGACAGTAACCAATCGTTTCACTAGATAAGACCCTTTGAAGCTGCATTTAAACTGCGGTGTGGAAGTTCAGCCTCGGGGGCACCATTGAAGTCCATTATATGAATGGAAATGCTGAAATGTTTTCCTCAAACATAATTTCTTTACGACAGAAGAAAGAAAGACATGAACATCTTGGATGACAAGGGGGTCTGTAAATTATCTGTAAATTGTTGTTCTTCTCCTTTAAGGCTTAATGCAATCAACAGAAGTGAAAAGTTAAACAGGCTATAAATGAACTATACCACAGTTGCAGGACCGAAACACACCTGTAAAAGCAGACTAGTGAGTAGATGATTTGCAAAAAGGCCTAATACCAATTTGATAATGCTCAGTTCAAAAATATCAGTAAAACTTTTCATTACATAGTTTGTTTCACAAAATGAAAATGAAGATTTTTCAAATAGTATATGTTTCCATTTGAATTCACTTAAAGCAGTCAAATATCAAAAGCTTTGGTTTGAATGACAAAAAGAAGTATTCAACTTCCATCATTGAACTTAGAAACTGTAAAAAAGGAAACATATGTTTAAATACTCCATGTAATGTCAAACAGTGTGACATAAGTTTAAATAATAAACATGACGTCTGTAAATTTCTGTTGCTGTTTTGATGTAGCAGAAAGCATCTGGGTCATGTTTGCATTTTCTTGTGTCACTGGCCATAATTTTAACCTTGAAATCAGGATAAAATAATGTATTCGGAATTATTCATAGATAAAATCAGATGAGAATTCAACAAATAGTTGTAACCTGGGTCAGAGGAAGATAGGAATCATGTCTTTGTGGCAGATTTTATGGTTATTGAGGGAAGATACCAGACTTTACGAATGGCTGTCAAAAGCAAAAATGATACAAAATGCACATCATATTTTGTGAGAAAGTGTGCTGTGCTAGAGCTAAAAAGTCTGTATTTTTGGAATCAACACCCCAAAATTAGTAAGGAAAGAGTAATGAATATCATTCAGCTAGGCAGTGTTTTTATTATTTTATCGTTTTTTTTTCAATTATAAATCGCCAAGAGTTCACTGGCCGTACCGCAATGTATAATGTAGATGAGCTTTTTATTATGTTACCCTTGCTGGGCTGTAAGTTCAAATGGATATGGGCATGTATAACATCCGATCCATCACCGAAATGGTCGGTGTGGCAGATTTTGGCAGGGTTTGTATTTTGGCGCAGCTCTCATAAATGTTTTAACTACCCCTGTCTGGCTGCAGTTGCACCAGTTGTAGTGCCGCAGTGAAAGCCAATCCAGACACATGAATAATGTAGAGATCCTTTAGCCACCACTGTGTGCTTGCCCAGGCTTCACATCACCACTTCCCATTTCCCTTGGTACATTTTCGCTTTTCTGTTGCAGCACTCATCTGTTTTGCCCTAAATTTTGAAGAGTCTTTCTGATGCATTGTAAGTTTCATATGTAGAGAAGGAGCTCAGCACTCAGACTGCCTTTTTTTTAAGGAAGTAAAAAGGCAGTAATATAGAAATATTTGGCAGCGGGTATCTTAAATCTATACTGTTTTTTAGATGTTAATAAGAACGTGTTCACAATTAAGGTTTAGCTGATGAATTTGAACGTTTTAAATAAGTCAAAACCATACAGTCCATTTGAACTTTTTTTTTTTATTTTATTTTATTTTTGTTTAAATAGAACCAATGAGTTTTTACATACAATCTATAACAAGTGTGTGTGTGTATATATATATATATATATATATATATGCACAACAATTATATCTAAAATATATAACAAGATTTAAATCCAGCCCTCATGCAAATGATAAAATTACACCATTAGACTCATGATTTCAGTCAAATGAAATCAGTCATCAAAAATGGGTAATTTGTATTAAAAAAGTTTTCCAGATGTTTTTTTTATTTTTTTCCAATTTAGGTGAATGCTTCTACTACTACTACTACTACTACTACTAATTATTATTATTAAGGAAGCTGATATTGATATGATCACCAATATAATATATTTTTTGTCATATTGACTTCTTTTAAGATATGATTTAGATTTTTTTTTTATTATTTACATTTTGAACATTAAACTTGCATGTACACATCTGTTTTCATCTGTTGTCCATCTAAGCACTTTGCCTTTTTCTTCCAGGAGACACGGCACAACCTAACGGTGAATCTTACCACTTTGAGAGTGTGGTGCTACGCCTGTACCAAGGAGGTTTTCCTAGAAAGAAAACTGGGTCCGCATGCACAGCTGCCTAGTGCTGTCAAACCCATCTCTCCAATACAGACCCCCAGCCCGGTCAGAACTCTTACGCAACTTTCTGTGAATTTAGAAGTTTGGTTGTGCTTAAATAAAATCCTTCTTTACATTTAAACATTGTCTTTGTAATGTAAACATGACTATAAATGTTTGCAAAGAAGACAAGTCCAATCACAGTGTCAGTATTCAAATAGATACAAGACAATAGACCAATCACAATTCAGTATGTACATTATATAATGACCTGATTGTTGTCAGTTATATTTTGAATGTTAAACATACTATGTGCAGTGATGGAAATTAGTTTAAAGTCTAAATGATTGATTTTGAGATTGTAGATTTTCTAGCTACTCTTATTTGCATGCTTTACAAAAGGTGTGCTGTTGCTGACTTTCTTTCATCGTCTTTCTGGTTTTCAGGACCCCAAAGCTCCTGGGAGCCCCACTTCCCTTAGAGTTCCTCCTGCGGGACCCTGTGATGACCTGGATATGGAGACTGAGGAGGAGGACGAACTGAGGGCTAGAGGTCTTACATCTCTCATGTCTGGTGTTCAGTGCATTAGCTCTGCATGCTACACTGTTAGTCTGAACCTCGGCATCTGTTACACCTCACAGGTCTGACTGGACTGAAGAACATTGGCAATACCTGCTACATGAACGCAGCTCTTCAGGCGCTTTCCAACTGGTGAGAACCCCAATAATCAATAGTGTTTTAATCTTAGTGTCCTAATTGTTCTGTTTCAGTCTGTTTTAATCTTGCTCTCTCTTTCTGGTTTATCTTTTAGTCCTCCATTGACACAGTTTTTCCTGGACTGTGGTGGTCTAGTGAAGACAGACAAGAAGCCAGCGCTATGCAAGAGCTATCAGAAACTCGTCACAGACCTGTGGCACAAAAACAGGTAAATTTCCTATTGCAGTGTAATTTTACAGGGATTTTTTTTCTCAAGAAACAAGTTTCATTATAGCTTTCTTGATCTTGTTTTGTGTGATTGCAGGAACTCCTATGTTGTTCCTACAAATCTATTCCAGGGCATCAAGGCTGTAAACCCAATGTTTCGTGGTTATTCCCAACAGGTATGTTTTTTTATTTTTATTTTTTTAATTGATATGCTTAAAACATTCGATATGCAAAGCTATTAAAATTATGGCTTACACTATTGTTCAAAAGTTTGTGGTCAGTCGGATTTTATTTATTTTATATTTTTTGATCGAATAAATGCAGCCTCGGTGAGTAACAGGAAAAAAACACCAAAAAATACTGTCAAATACTGATGCTGTTTTGTCTAAATAAATCTAAAATTAATGATTAAATCTCAAATCAAATGAACTTGATCTTGTATGTTATCAAATATATTTGACCCTGGACCACAAATCCAGTTGTAAGTAGCACAGGTATATTTGTAGCAAAAATACATTGTATGGGTCAAACTTATTGATTTTTCTTTTATGCCAAAAACATTAGGATATTAAGTAAAGATCATGTTCCATGAAGGTGTTTTGTACATTTCCTACCATAAATATATCAAAACTGTTTGATTGGTAATGTGCATTGCTAAGAAGGTAATTTGGACATTTTTTTTAAAGGCGTTTTTCTCAATATTTCAGTATTTTTAAATAGTTGTATTTCGACCAAATATTGTTCTATCCTAACAAACCATACATCAGTGAAAATGAAGCAGATGTTATAGACCCTTTTTGACTGGTTTTGTGGTCCAGGGTCACATATATCCAGTATTGACTATGTGATAATATGATTAAAAAACAAAACAAAACAACTATAATATTGGCTATTAATAATATGATGCCAACATATTGTGAAATGTAATTTTTTTTTTTATGCAAGAAAACAAGAAAAATTTTGACATTTTATGAATGTTAAAATGTAATTTGTGAGAAAAATAAAAATATTTCATAGACCATATTACTGTTAAAATGTAATAAATAATTAAATTGTTAAAGTTTAATGAATTTAGTTGGTTAAACATGATTTTTGATTATTCAAATTTAATGAAACTCTTAAACTGGTATCCAGAATAATTAAAACATAACACACAGAATTTGGGGAAAAAATGTATTTGATTTCATAGGGCCCTAGAATTCTTTTAAAAACAATAATTTTTGTATAGGCCTATCCTGACCAGCCCAACATAGTCAACCATAGACTTTGTTCATTTTGCCCAATGACAGATAAGGGTCAGTCTCAAATTATCCTGCATGCTATGGGAATTTCATCTTAGAGAGCCTCATTCTCACTTCCTTACACTTCCTCTGAACATACTTTATAGTCTAGCTGCATTTAAGAGAAGACCTATTTTTGTTCTTGATTGTAAGAGATTGGGTTCTCATATGGAGCACAGTCTGATTCAGAGTCTCTCTAGACGTTTGATAATTTTTAACCAGTGGAATGCATCCATTGTCATGCCTGGCTGGAGAGGATGGCCGTTTGGAGAATTAGCGTTGACTTGAATGGGTCATCATAGGCTGTTCAGAGACTGTAGGAAACATTAATCTCATTTTCAGGCTCACTTTCTTAAAGCCCAGATAGACTGTGGACTCCTATAGAGGGGATATTCAGTCAAAGTCAATGAATGCCTTGTTTTTAAATCATTCCCTCTACTAAGGGCCAGGAAACCTTTTGTCCTTGTACAGCATTGACATAATACAGCGATGGCCTTCTGGTCTAATATGCTGTGTCCTGTTGTTTGAAACTTGTGTGCCTACCAGGATTCTTAATACCAGGATGTTAGAATGCCAGCTGGCCATGTTGCCATGTGGATGAGCCAGTAATGACTAATGTTCTCGTAAGCTTCAGCTGTTCCTATAGCGATGGGGTCCCTGCAAGTCCATGTCTAATCTGCGGCATACAACGTGAGCCTCCATGCGTGTTGCATTCTTTTGATAATGCCTAGAAACATTTGTGTGTGACTGTCAATGTGTCAGTGCACATGCCAGGATCTGACCCCCAAGTTTATGGACTTGTGAACAAGACAAATTTAATTAAAGGGAAAGTTCACTTGAATATTAAAATACTGTGATCATTTACTGGCCGATATCACTACTTCTATATTGGTAACCCCCTTATTATTGGAAAGCTACATTCACAGATTAATCATTCACACATGCTGCACTTCACAGGCGGGGGGATAAATAAGATCTTGTGATTGTGAATTGAGGCTTGCACGTCATGTGCAGGTCCTCATAAAAATAACGTAATGTTCATATTGTGACTCTGCATCCATACCACTAGGTGGCAGTGTAAGTCCTAAATACTACAATATTGACCCTGCGCAACAAACATTACTTTTTAAGGCCTATTCACACCAAGAACGGTGGTAAGAAGCTCTTTAAAAAGTCTGGTGGATTCGTCGGCACGATAGCCTTGTGTGCAATGCGCCAACATACAGCGTTGTTGCGCTATGAGCGTCCCGTGTTCGAATCGTGACTCGAGGACCTTTCTCGATCCCGCCCCTTTAAATTTTCTCCCACCTCGTTTCCTGTCCATTCTGATCACAATAAAGGCTAAAAATGCCAAAAAAAAAAAATCTGGTGGATTCTGATTGGCCATCGATCTTTTTAATATTTGTCAGCTGGAAGAAGTTGTTTGAAAGTGATTCCACCAATATTGTTTCTCTGTGGTGTGAACTTCCCCATTTTTTGATCCATTAAACTTTATAGTTATAGTTATCGTCCTTGGCAAGTTAACCTTAAATTAAGCTTTCTCTTTTGTTCTTATTTTGCAACATAGTAATTAAAATCTGTCTCTGTCCTAAGGACTCTCAAGAGTTCCTGCGTTGTCTGATGGACCAACTCCACGAAGAGCTCAAGGAGCCCATTCCTGAACCCGAGGACCCAAACCAAGCTGTGGCCATGGATGAGGGTCCCGACGAGGACAACCACAGCCAATCAGATGACTTCCAGTCCTGCGAGTCTTGCGGCAGCAGCGATCGTGCTGATAGCGAAGGCCCCAGAATCCCAGAAGACATCAACGAAGCTGAGATGCTGATTTCAGAGCAGAACCAAAACAACCGAGATTGGCAGAAAGAGAAGAATCTCATCAACAACCTTTACCGTGCTGGTTCCCATGGCGACCTGGATAAAGACGTGGATACAACCAATGAGTCGAGGCCAATCATCAGCACCCAAGGAGCCATTAAAGCTCAGGGCCGAAATTCAGGTAAATGCAAGGCCCTTAATTCTATGCAGTGTAATTTAGGACAGCTTTACAGGCCCCAATGAACAAGTGGTGAAAAAAACTTTTTTCGTTTTTTCGATCTTTGCTCAGAGGTAAAAAGTTTGGTATCCACCTTTTTCTTCCCGTAAGAGTGGGAGCAGCCATTTGTAAATTTTATGGGTCTGGCTTCTGGTCTCATCCGCTTCCAGCTATTTTTAGCTGTAGAAAACGACTCATTTTGCTGCTTGATATTGCAAATTGGTGTAGACCTTAATTTAATCAGATTTTGTTTAAAATAACATCACATGTATTTGTTCTTCCATTTCACTTGAAGTGAAATGTCAGACCTTAGATGAAATACATTGTGACCAGTGCTTGTTTTGCTTGCTTTTGTTGACTGACTTGTTTGTTTCCGCCTTGTTCAGATTCAAACCCTGAAATCCAGGTCAGCAGTACCATCAGACCACACAGTCCCAGTGGAAATGAGGGTGTCACATCTAGACTGTCCAGCAGTCCCCCCAAATCCTCAATGTGGCCAAACCTGAGCTCTACTCACAAGAAAGGTACCAGAATTTAAGTCGGATTCATTTCGGGAGAGTTTGGGGGTTATGTAGTAGTTAAATGTATTATCATTCGTGATGCACTGAAATGAAAATTCTGAACTGAAACCAAAATGTAAGGATGTACTTAATTCAAATTAAATTAAAATTTAATTTAATGATCAATTCATTCGTTTAATATAAAAATTCAATTGTACAGTTGTACAAGTTTAAATTGCATACAAGGTCAACTTTTTAAGAACAAAATTTCTACACCACTTTAAAAGGATAGTTCACCCAAAAATGAAAACTCTGTTATTAATTATTCTCCTTCATGTCATTCCAAATCCGTAAGACCTTTGTTCATCTTCAGAACACAAATTAAGATATTTTTGATGAAATCCGAGAGCTTTTTGACCCTGCATAGAGAGTAACACAACTACCATGTTCAAGGCCCAGAAAGGTAGAAAGGACAAAATAGTTCATGTGACATCAGTGGTTGAACCATAATTTTATGAAGATACGAGAATACTTTCTGTTTGCAAAGAAAACAAAAATAATGGCTTTATTAAACAATTTCTTCTCCTCCATGTCAGTCTTTGAGGCGCGTTCATAAGAGCACCACGACATAGGCTATGCGTGTGGTGCTACTGATGCAGAAGACGGTGTTCTGATACAGAATATACAGACAGTGAACCAAGAGTGATGGACTTTCTACATCAGAACTTCGGCTCCTGCGTCAGCAGCATCACATGGATGTGTTGTGGTACTCTCGTGAACATGCTTTGAAGACTGACACGGAAGAGAAAAAATTGTTGAATAAAGTCATTATTTTTGTTTTCTTTGCACACAAAAAGTATTCTCGTAGTTTCATAAAATTAAGGTTGAACCACTGATGTCACATGGACTATTTTAACAATGTGCTTACTAGCTTTGTGGGCCTTGAATGTGTCAGTTGCATTGCTGTCTATGGAGGGTCAGAAAGCTCTCGGATTTTATAAAAAACATCTTAATTTGTGTTTCGAAGATAAAGTCTTGTGAGTTTGAAACAACAT